>JACXGM010004852.1:0-23439 GCA_016801145.1 Umbra pygmaea
GGTTGGTGCATGTGTTGATGTAGTCATGATGTAGGTGGTGAGACGGTTGGTGTTGATGTAGTCATGATGTAGGTGGTGAGACAGTTAGTGTTGATGTAGTCATGATGTAGGTGGGCTGAGTGGCAAACAGGCCACTCAGCCCACTCAGGCCTGATGGATATTCTTTTATGCATGTTGAAGTCTGCATCTACATTTATTCATCCTCAAACATTTCTAAATAATATATCATTAAATGCAATGTGTATACTATATAAAACTAGCTAGTTTCAAACTAACATTTTCTTTTGTCAGCAAAACAATAACTAACATTTGGCACATAATTATAGTGCATGAAAGCATGTTGCAGAGGCAAACCTTTAATTATCTAAAAGATATCGTATGTGAATAGTATATTTGAGTACATCTGGACTAAGCTATTTTTAATTCACTGTTCCTTCTGAAAGGAAACCAAAGGATGTGGGATGAGGATGTGGTTATAGTGGGTTTTAAACTTGTTTCCTCTGTCAACAATGTGCGTCTTGCTGTTATGGATGATGTTCCATTCAGAGGACACAGTGTTCTAGGTCAAACGCAGTGTATAAGCTTGAGTAAGTGTATTCAATTTAGCAAATTACATCAGTGAATGTGAAGCTACACCTTTCGAAAAAAGATCTGTAGCGGGTTCTTGACCTGTCCCCATAGTAAAACCATTTAATGGTTCCCAGTAGAACACAATTTGCATTGCTTTACTTGCTTTCAATTCAAGCTGTTGCTTTTTCCAGAGTGTTATGTTATAAAGAAGAACAGTGTTCCAGAAGAGTTGCATCTTTAGCTTCAGCCTCTATACAAAATCTGAAGAAAAAGTATGACCTCAGGGTCTTTCTTTAAAATCTGTCTCTCTCACCAGAAATAAGTTCTGATGGTCTCCTTTTTTGCATACATTGTTTGCATACATTCTCAAAACATAATCAAACAACACTTTTAATTGATTAAAGTTGATTAACACACCCCCTTTGCACTAACAGAATGATGTCAGTTTCAGTTCAGAAGTTGATCTTGTCAGTCTACATCTTACATTTCCATTTGAGTCATTTAGCAGCCCTGGCTCAGCTACTGTTTCTGCCCTTCCTCTCTGTCTCCCCCTACAGGCCTGTTTCCCTAGCCTATGTTTCCTACTGTTCTGTATAATAGCAACAATTAAACAGAACACCTGAAATAAATTAATAAATAAGTCAAATCCATAACTATGATTAGACATGTCAGATCAATAGCAAATTCAAAATCTGTGTGTTTATGGGGCTGGGCAGCGTCCAACAGTGTAGCTTCAGCCTGTGTCTCACTACGTACATGAATCTGGTGATGGGACAGGATCTGCAGAGCCATGGGACCCCTATCTAATTTCAATATGGCCCCATCATGCTGATTAAGGATCTCACCAAAGGTGTCACGAACCACATGTTTTTACTACAGGGGTACTCAACTATGTTTTGACAAGGTCCAGTTACACACATTTTCTATCAGGCAGGTCCAGGTGGTAAACTATTAACAAGCATATTAAACGAACCTTACGCTTGATAATATCTGCTTCTTCAATTGTCCTTAAAGTTGCTGTGTTAGAAGCAGGAAAAATGGGAAAGCGTTTGAATGATTTTGACATGGACCAAATTGTGATGCAATTTGAGCAATGACCAACAACTAACAGGACAAACGCGTGTATATATAGTGGTAGCATGAGATATTAGACAACAGCTGTAGACACTAATGACAGACACATGGATGTGCAAATAGAATAGCTGGAAAACCTGGATCTATAGGACATACAACATAACCCCACTAGAGGGAGCCAAAGCCCATACTTCTACAACAAACTAAATATAGAGACTATATAACACTAACAAACTAGGGGAAACGACAAAGATATAACCAAACACAATGCACAGGTACACCATAACAGAATAAACTAAAAGCAACAGGAACACATGGGAGTCATGACACTTCCATTCCATTCATGTGGATGTTACTTTGACACGTACCACCTACCTAAGTATTGTTGCAGACCATGTACACCCTTTTATGGTAACTGTATTTCCTAATGGCAGTAGCCTCTTTCAGCAGGATAATTTGACCGTCACAAAGAAGAAATGGTCCAGGAATGGTTTGAGGAACACACCAATGAGTTCAAGGTGTTGATTTGGCCTCCAAATTCCCCAGATCCCATTCCAATCGAGCATATGTGGGTTGTGCTGGAAAACAAGTCCGATCCATGGAGGCCCAACCTCGCAACTTACAGGACCTGCTGATAACGTCTTAATGGCAGATACCACAGCACGCCTTCAGAGGTCTAGTGGAGTCCATGCCTCGACGGGTCAGGACTGTTTTGGTGGCAAAGGTGGGACCTACACTAGTGCTGGGCAGTATACCAGTTCACACCGAATACCGGTGTATATTTTGCTATGATATTAATTTTTAATGTACCGCCATACCCATGTAGTTGAATACACAAAGCCCGGAACGCTACACTGTTTCAGATCAGACACTTTTCAATGTTGCGCTTCTAAACACGCATGGTGCGACTGCGAGGCGTGATGAGGGTAAACAGTAGTGCTCTGGAGTGACGTTACGGTAAAGATGGATGCTGCAGAACTAGTAGAACATGATGGCACAGAAGAACATGTGCCAAAAAGAGGAGCTGTGTCTGTTGTTTAGTGGTTTTTTGGATTTAAAAAAATCAGACGTCAACCAAACAATAAATTTGTGCAAGTGGTGTCGGGCTAAAGTTGCCGCCGGAGAAGACAACACAAGTAATTCGCTCCACCACCTTAGCCGCAAGCACGTCTGGGAATAACAAAAATGTATGAAGTTAAGGGCAGGGCACTCCACATCAGCAGGTGCAATATTCACTCATCATGACAGTAAATTAGACCATCTTAAGTCAATCTACTGCAATAATTCCTCTCTCAACCAGTGGAAAATGCTGGGAACACCTGATTATGCATGAAAAAATAAAAATACCATCATATACCATGAAACCAATAGAATTTTGAAAAAAAACTGTAATTTTCATTTTTGGTCATACTGCCCAGCACTAACCTACACAATATTAGGCTGGTGGTCATAATGTTATGGTTGTTCGCTGTATAGTGCACTTGCTGTGATCCCTTTGGCTGGCGCCTTGACCTGTATGTACATTTTGTCTTCGTCAGGTGCACGTTGCTTATTGGACTAGGGTAAAATGACGTAGATCTCGCTGGCGCACCAGGATATTAAGTGCGCGACCAAAGCGAAAACTAGTTTGATCTGACAAAGTATTCAAAAAGTATTTCGTCAGGTGCACGTTGCTTATTGGACTAGGGTAAAATGACGTAGATCTCGCTGGCGCACCAGGATATTAAGTGCGCGACCAAAGCGAAAACTAGTTTGATCTGACAAAGTATTCAAAATGCTTCTCTTCATTTATCATCCTTATTTGTTTCATGCGGATATTGAACTCACCATATTTGTCTGGCGTTATTCAAAGGACAAACATTCCACCTTCTTTTTCTTCGTTACTTTGCAAGCAGCCTCAAAAGCAGCTGGATGTTCTTCCTCATCCATTGAATCCAATATCATCTTAGCCACTGTTGACATTGATGTCAATGCTGCTGCCAGTTCTGCCATTGTTTACCTTTTTCTTCTTCTTCTAGTCTGTAGAAATAGCCTTTAAAGTCGTTAGCCTCTCCTCAGTTGCGACACCTCTGTTCAGGAGAAGACTGCAACTAGTGTCGCGACCACTACTTGCGAGTATAAATAGTAACGGCACTCCCATGACGTCACATTTTTGTGTGACCGGTCGGCAATGGTGAGTATACTGAAGCCTTAACTGAGCCAAGGCCAAGCTGTTCCATCTGACAGAAGAAAATACTTTGACAGAAGACAATATAGGTTGTTAGGTAGTGGAGGATAAAACCATGAGTACAGGCCAGGCCAGACAATTCCCCGGGCCGAGCAGTGAGCCATAGGAGCAGGGTGATGCTACATTTGCAATCAAAACTATTCAACCCCCAATGCAAATCAGGTTTATTGCCAAAATGTACAAACTGTCAGCTGTTTACAATAAACAAATCAAACAAAAGCAATTGAAATCGCTCGTCATAATTTATGATTCAGGTGGTTTCCTAGAATCCAACTGAAAATGCAACGCATGATGACTTCTCTATTCTCAAAATTATTCAACCCCCTGAATAGAATCCCTCTCAACAGCACAAGTATGCAAAACAGGTGTTTTCTCAAGTACACCTGATGCAGCTAATCAAGGGCTTCATTAGTTACACCAGGTGTGCTTGAGCTGGAACACATGAACCACCTGAACTGGCTAGGGGTTTGTTGAATGTCATGATATACTGCATGTTGGAAGCATAGTTTGCAAGTTCAAAGTAAAGGTAACAGTGGTTACATTACATGGACAGGGATTTTATCATACCATGGCATGACGAACAATACATGTATTTAACTAGTAGGGCTCATTTTCAGTCAATTTCGCCCAGCCCTACTAGTTCCTAATGTTTACTAGTCCTAAAACATAATTTTACATTTCTTTGTAGTTTTCAGAAAAGTTACGTAGTTCTGGATTTAACATGTGACTGAACAAGTTCCAAAGACATCTGACCAAGAGAAATGGAATAATGTGTCCCTGAACAAAGGGGGGGTCAAAAAGGTAACAGTATCTGGTGTGGCCACCAGCTGTTTGTCAGGTCTTGCCTTGAGATGTTATCCCACTCTTCCACCAAGGCACTTGCAAGTTCCCAGACATTTCTGGGGAGAACGGCCCTAGCCCTCACCATCTGATTCAACAGGTCCCAGACATCCTAAATGGGAATGAGATCCTCTTTGCTAACCGTGGCAGCACACTGACATTGTTGTCTTGCAGGATATCACGCACAAAGTGCAGTATGGCTGGTGGCATTGTCATGCTGGAGGGTCATGTCAGGATGAGCCTCCAAGAAGGGTACCATACCAGGGAGTGATCCATCATGGTGATGAAATTGTCTGCAGTAACAACTAGCTAAGTCCTATGATGCTTTGACACATTGCCCCAGATCATGATGGACCCTCTACATACAAATCGATCCTGCTCCAGAGTACAGACCTCAGTGTAATGCTCATTCATTTGACGATACACGCAAGTCTGACTATTACCCCTGATGAGACAACACTGTGACTCATCAGTAAAGAGCAGTTTTTGCCATGGGAATTGCAATGGCATTCATGAGCTGTATGCTAAAATCATCAGTATTAAAACAATAAATGACCTGAAATATTTCAGTTGGTGGGCAATGAATCTAAAATACATGTAAGTTTAATTTTTATCATTACATTATGGAAAATAATGAACTTTATCACAATATGCTAATTTTTTTAGAAGGACCTGTATTGATTGGACTACACTGACATAATGTCAATATAGCTGACTTGAGTCTATTGATATGGAAAACCAGTGTTTGTAGTTGTGGGAAATGTTGCAGTTGTAAGATAAATCCCTATAACGACCTTGCAGAGCCAGCAGTAACGTGAGAATGAACAGCTATTTACAGAACGTACATAAATAACCTAGATTAATTGTAAGTTCTGGGCACGAAGAATACAAGGTCATGTCAGAGCTATGGGCCCATCACAGTGTGGGACTGAGAGGCTGATACGCACATACCAGTTTTCCTTACTCAAACATGTTCTGAAGGCAGAAAGATTATGATTGGTACATTCAAATATCCAATCAAAATGGAGAGGAGGCGGAAAGGAGGTGGGAGTTCAGGAACATTGTAAACTGGAGTGGACAACAAATAGAAATGCTATCAGAGGGCAGCAGGAAGCCAGCAGTTAGCCTTGTGTTTAAGGCTAACTGCCTTAAACACAAGGCAGTTAGCCTTAAACACAAGTCAGAACCTTATGGTTCTGACTAGGAACCATAAGGTTGCCAGCTCAAATCCCAAGCTGACAATGGAAACATTTTAAAATGTCTTACTTCATAATAAAATTAGCTGATCAAATATAACTAACTGCATATTAGCTGCACATTGTATGGATAATGATAGGGTTAGGGTTAGGTTAAGGTTATGATTAAAGTTAGGTTTACTTGTGGTCTGAAATTGAAGAGGAAAGTCCACAATCAAACATAAGTCTGAAATGTTCCTTAAAGTGATGGTTCAGAGTAATTTAACTCTAGGGTCATTTGCACCTTGACCTCGAGCCAAATACCCCCCCATAAGCTTTTTTCCCTTGTTATAACATTGGTCGAGTTAGAGCTATCTGTAACGGATGTGTAGGTCAGGTGTAGAGAGAGGGAGAACAAGCCAGGTAGAACACGAAATCTGTGGTTTATTTCAACTGGGTATCAAGGCTCATATTATCCACAGTTGCAGGTGAACAAGTATTCGATAGTACAACACCTTAGATACTACGTGCTCTTTTATTCAGCGGCACGGACACTGGCTAAACTAAGGCATAGAGAGTACGCATATACATCGACATACCACACTCTTCTCACAACATATACATACAGGAAGGCTACCGGAAAACCGGCAACAGAAACTCACGTACCACAGGTCATCAATGTCACAACGTCACTTCCAACAATGTCAGACATCTCTCTCTCAGTCTGTTCCGCTTATGTAGCCTGTTGCTAACTAGCATAATCAACACGGCTGACAGTAGTTGCTAATCAGACTCTACACTCACAGTACAAACTAACCTTAGTCTCGCAGGAACAGACGGAGTGCGAGATGTCGGATTTGAAGGGACCTACACATATTAAACATTGAAACTAAAACACCATGCATATGCACTGAACGAACACAAATATATAAATTACATAAGCGTAGTCATGGAGTCCATATCTTAGTTCATGTACGCCAGCCCACTCTGGGCTGGACGTTACAGTACGCCCCCCCAAAAAGCCTCAACTCCGGGGAGGCTAGAGCAAAGGGGAGGGTGGGTGGGGCCGAAACAACCACCTTCTCAAACAGACAGAACCCCCCCACAGAGTACTCACCCAGGCGGAGGGGTCGCCGGGTGTCGTCGGCCAACCATCCCTCCCTGAACAGCAGGCAGAAGTGTGGGCCCAGCTTCAGGCCGAACAGGGGGCCCGGGGTCAGGCCGAACAGGGGGCCCGGGGTCTGGCCGAACAGGGGGCCCGGGGTCTGGCCGAACCGGGGGCCCGGGGTCATGTGCAGCGGCGGGCCCGGGGTCATGTGCAGCAGCGGTGACTGGCGGAGCAGGGGTGGCATCAAGGGGCCCTGTGTCCAGCGGTGCAGGCTGGGCTAGAGCCTGGAAGGGCGCCTCTGCTGGTGTAGCTGGAGGCGTGGCAGGCTGTGCAGAGGGGCCTAACAACACCAGCAATGTGGGGGGCCTGGAAAGCTCCGTAGCAGAGGGGGGCCCCGGAAACATCAGCGCTGAGTCGTCTCCAAACTCTGGAGGCGGAGGAAGTAATAGGCAGTCCAGGTCCATGGCCTCGTCCCGGTGGGCCAGCAGAGCAGGGGCCTCGTCCTGGTGGGCCGGCAGAGCAGGGGCCTCGTCCCGTGGGCCGGTAGAGCTTAAGGACTCGTCCCGGTGGGCCGGCAGAGCTGGAGTCTGGAGGTTTGCAGCCAGGGCATGATGGAGGGGGGGCAGCATCAGCTGGATGTCTGCAAAAGGGGCCTGTGGCTGGTGGAATGTCTGTGTACACCCACATGTCTCATTGGTGTGTTTACATGGTGCCACACAGGCCCCTGGAGGAACTGACGCTGCCTACCCTGGCTGCCAGACCACCCATTCAGCTGATAGCTCTAGCTCGACCAATGTTATAACAACGGAAAAAAGCTTATGAGGGTTTGTTTGGCTTCGAGGTCAAGGTGCAAAGGAACCTAGGTTTATATTACTCCAAACCATCACTTTTACTCCAGCCTCCTCTCTGTTTTGATTGGGTATTTGCTTAAACCAATCATAATCTTTCTACCCTCCAAACGAGTAGGGAAAACTGATATGTGCGGCAGATACAGTCGTATACAAAAGTTTAGTGTAATTTCTTTTTGATGCATATTGCACCTTTTCTGTTCACTACCGAAATATTACTGTGTCCTTCAGTTATTTGATAGATCAAAATGAATTTGCTGATCCAAACACCCAATTATTTATAAATGAAAATCTTGGAAATTGTCAGGGGTGCCTAAAAGTTTGCATACGACTGTACTAACTGTACAAACTGCATTGTCAGGACACAGGACAAACTGCATTGAAAATAAAAACACACACCTCTGCGGAGTGAGAACTTGCAAAGGCAGAGTGGACATTCCACTGAGGTTTGCAGTATTTCCCTGACAACGCACACAGTGTAGTGTTGTTGTCACGTTGTTGGTATGTGGAGTGTGTGGGAGACCAAGGGAGTAATGTTGTTTTATAATTGAATACTTAATTTAGGAAAGATTGCTGAGCAGTGGAGGACCAGGGAGACAGCAGCACTGAGAGAGGCCCTGGAGACAGCAGCACTGAGAGAGGCCCTGGAGACAGCAGCACTGAGAGAGGCCCTGGAGACAGCAGCACTGAGAGAGGCCCTGGAGACAGCAGCACTGAGAGAGGCCCTGGAGACTCCAGCGCTGGGAGGGGCCTGGCTGCTCCTCTGGAAAAGGGCTGTTTGTGATGGTATATGGGGTTGTAGAGAGCTTTTCCTGTAGTAACACAGCCCTACTACAATCAAAAATATTTCATAGGGAGACCACGGGTTCAACTCCTCATCAAAATAAGGGTATTCCCAGGGCTCGGGTGTGGCTGTGAAAACTGGCTGAAAACCGCCTTCGAAATTCCTCCTCTCGCCTTCACTATCTATCTCCCTCTCAGGCTGCGTTCCCCTTAGAACTCTTTCCAGAATGGAGAAGAAGAGCTCTTTGCTGGTTCTCTGTCTTTGATGTCGATGTCCTTTTCTTCTTTACATTGTTTATGGTGTCACGTTGTTGGTATGTGGTGTGAGGAGGGAGAATAATGTGGTTTAGTAATTTAATGAAGACTTCATCCAGGAAAGTACACTCATATATAAACAAAATACTATGCTCTTGAATGAGTAAAACAATTAATTACTGACAATATTGCCTGGGATTTGACTGGAATTAATTTTGGCTCAGCGGCCCTCTTTTTTTCGTTTTTTATTAATTAAACCAGGTGGGCACGCTGAGGTCAGTTTCTCATTTGAAACTGCAATAAAATTCAAAGCTGCAAGATGACATAAAGTTACTGATGAAATACACAAGCAAAAAAAAGAAAAAAGTTAAGAATGTAAACAAAGACTTAGGGTGACAACATTCAGTGAATGATAGAAGTATATGTACAGTACAGTTCATAAAAATTATGTCTAAATTAGAGAGGTAGATTAATTGTAATGTAAAGTGACATGACAATAACAATGTAATGGAAGTGACATGACAATAACAATGTAATGGAAGTGACATGACAATAACAATGTAATGGGTATTTTGCAATAAATAAGTTGCAGAGGAGAGAGGGTAGGGTAGTTTACTTTTAAAAAAAAATCAGATTACTGTAATCCGATTACCTTTAAAGTTACTTTACCCAACCTTGTGAGCAGATGAGTGCATGCATATCACCATGAGGCATAACTAAGGCACTAGGGCAATGTATGTACATTTATAAGATAGAAGTTCTGACTGTAGTGATTTATAAGTCAGTGTTCACGAGTTTCAGTGACTTTTGTGGTTCATTCCAGTCATTAGCATTTTGGCGTGACAAGCGAGATGTACCTGCTTGAGCGCAGGTTGCGGATGGGTAAGGCAAAAGTGAGAAGAGAGTTTAGGTACAGAGGAGTTTTGCCTAGCAGTGACTCATAAATGAGGTGATACCAGTGGGAAAGCCGTTGAGTATGTAGCAAGGGCCAGCCCACTAGTGCAAATAGGTCACACAGTGGTTACACCGGCCAAACAGTGGTGGGTATTAAATGGGGCATTGGTGACAAACCAGATGGCACTGTGATAGACTACATTAATGACAAACCAGATGGCACTGTGATAGACTACATTAATGACAAACCAGATGGCACTGTGATAGACTACATTAATGACAAACCAGATGGCACTGTGATAGACTACATTAAATTAGATTAATTATACATTAATGACAAACCAGATGGCACTGTGATAGACTACATTAAATTAGATTAATTATACATTAATGACAAACCAGATGGCACTGTGATAGACTACATTAAATTAGATTAATTATACATTAATGACAAACCAGATGGCACTGTGATAGACTACATCTAGTTCTCAGGAAGGAGATGGTTATTGTGGGTCTGGAATGAAAGTAAACCGTCTAACCAGACACCCATGTATTTGTAGGTGTCCACATATTCTAGATTAGACCTATCAAGAGTGGTGATGCTAGTCAGACTGGTAAATATGTCAATGTTCGATTGAAAAGCATGCATTTTTCTTCAGGGTGTGCTGTTAGGCAACACTATTATGTTGGGTGTTTTATTTGGTCTTCATAAAATGTTATTTTTGGTAGTTGGAGCAGTGAGGATGCTATTCTACAGATGCTGAAAAATCCCAGAGCTTATGCCTGTGATTCTTGGAGAAGAGAAACACAGCTACAAAATACAGCCACCTTGGCCTGACCCAGATAAAGGAATGTCTGATATATTTTAAGCAACGTGATCTCACAGAATTCTTGACTGCTGACATGCGCCTTCTGTGCTCAGATAAGTTTGTGTGCCACTCATTTGCAACTGAAACATTAGTTTCAGAGTTTCGTAATGCCAGCCCCTTGTTGATCCATAGAGGTATAACCAGCAGTAGTAATCTTGCTTCCATTCAATTGGTTCATCTGGAAGGTTATAGCAGGGTGCATATGCCTACCACTAATATCAGTATAAGTTGTGACACTCCATTCAATTTAAAAAATCACAGAGGGCTCGGGTTTTTGCATTTAAATATAAGGAGTTTACAATCCAAAATGGTTTTCATTGAGTCCTTGAAGTTTCAGTACACTCCTGTTTTCTTTGTATTGTCAGAAACTTGGCTTTCAAATAATATTAATGATGCAGACATTGCATGGGTACAAAGTTTTCAGAGCAGATAGATTGAATCGAGACGGTGGTGTTGCCATCTATACCCGTAGTGATTTCTCATCTCTTTGGTCAAATCTGTTTCCATCCAAAAACCGTTTGAATTGTTGGCATAAATATGAACTTAAGCAAAAACTGCAATATTACAAAAATTGGCGTATACAGGTCCTTCTCAAGAAATTAGCATATTGTGATAAAGTTCATTATTTTCTATAATGTAATGATAAATATTAAACTTTCATATATTTTAGATTCATTGCACACCAACTGAAATATTTAAGGTCATTTATTGTTTTAATACTGATGATTTTGGCATACAGCTCATGAATGGTAGCCTTTGGCATCAGCTCAACTGATGGTAGCCGTTTTTACTTTGGTCCAAGCTCTCTGCAGATCATTCACTAGGTCCCCCCATGTGGTTCTGGGATTTTTGCTCAACGTTTTTGTGATCAATTTGACCCTACGGGGTGAGATCTTGCGTGGGGCCCCGGATCGAGGGAGATTATCGCTGGTCTTGTATGTAGTGATGTTACCTGTGAACCCGCTGCTTCGAGGCATGTATCAAAAACATGAACCAATTTGGAATGGAGCTTTGTATCTGAGCTTGGTTCGTTTTGTGATAATCACGTGACCAGTGACGTCCGAAGCTTCGTTTCACACACACCCACGTCACTGCTTCATAGATGAATTCAAAGCTTTAAAGTTGCGCGACACAGGGCACACCTTTGTGGGTTGTTGCAGTAGGAGAGTCAGGAGGGTTAGTGAATAGAGAGTTTATTATGACGATTATATGGCTGGTGAAATATTCAGCAAGAAAATATAGGCTCAGCCCTGGAACAGTGGAAAAAGTTATATTTCTAAATAAAAATGATATTTAATTTATTTTCCCATAAACACTTGTCACCAAGCACAATAATGTCCCCCTGACCTGTCTACGAGCCCTGTTATTGTCCATATAATGTTATTTTCATTTAAAACAAAAACAATGTAAACAGAATTTGATTGAGTATATTGTCGGTGTTCTATGTTGTTTCAAAACGGAAAATCCGTATTCATGTTGCCGGCCGGCATAGTGTTGCCAGGCGAACGGTTCTTATATAGCTAGCGCCGACGCTGCACTTACTCAATCAATTGACTCCAACAATATCTATAAACACCAGACTGGCAGTGGACTAACTGTCAGACTGATATATTGCTCATAACAGCCTACGCTAGTGATGGACAATTGAAACTTTGGTGAAGCACTGAACCACTTAGAAGAATTGGTTTGAAAATGGGTTCATTACTTCAGTAACAGCGAAATACATAGTTCATGCACCTACCCCCCCCCCCCCCCTATTTTTTCAACACTTTTCGGACTGAGCCTGTTTCTTTTTTTGCTCACAAACTAATGGCTACACTAATCATATAGGTTATAATTATAATGTAGCCTGATGTTTTTATACAGACTTGAGAAAGCCATTACTATAGGCCAGAGCCATAGAGAGAGAGTTGCGTCAATGGAGGGTAAAAATGATAATGTCACGTGGTACGGTCACGTGTTTCATGCGTCTCTAAAAAGTTACAAGCGTATGATTTTAATACATGGAAGTTTATGGGAGCAGCTGTAACGAGCGATTTTTGGTATGATCTATTATATGAAAGCTGTTTCAAGTGCTGTAAATTGATTGTTAACTGTTTAAGTTAGCTAGTTTTCCTCAAACATTTAAATTCGTTGATTTTATAAACTTACGCTCAATAACATAAGCTAAAATGTGTCTGCAATGCAGGTTTAAAAAGTAATTTGGATTTTAAAGTTATTACCTCAGTAAGGAGCTGATGAAACGTTGTTTCTCTACGGCGACACGGGTAGTATCTCAGTTTGTTTGGAACTGTTGAGGGTCTCCATGATCCGCCATTGCTGTAAAAAAAACTGACTGATGAAGTGAACGGAGTTGACGCAACTCTCTCTCTCTATGGCTCTACTATAGGCTACTGATATTGAATAATAATATTTAACAGCCAGTGCATCTTATCAGAATAAAGACCGACCTCTCTTAGATGCTTTCATAGTAATAAAAAAAATTGATAAGAACAAACTAATGTTTGTCACTAGAGGCTATATGACCAATCACACAACATTGTGCATTATGCTTTGAGCGGGCTAGAATTCAGATTCGAAATGATGCGGTGCCAGTCGCAATGGCAGCACAGGTTTGCGTGTGCCAGTGGCGCAGCGAACCACTCAGGTGATTCATTCAGAGAATGAAGCAGTTGATGCTTCGGACGTCATATGTCACGTGATTTTTTCGTACCAAAGCAACCTTCAGAGCGGTGGTTCAAAAGGAATTGTAGTTAATGGGTTGAAGCAGTTATTATACAGTCTATGTTTGAAGCACGTATCAAAGCTTCAGTGTCAGACTGCCATAACTACCCTTCTGCACTACCTATATCAACTATTTGGCTCAGGAAACAATTTTCCTGTAGGCTACGTACTCAATATAGTCACAGAAATGTGTGTGCAACGTGCAATGTTTTCTTTATTGATTTCCCTCCCAAATTTATGTATTTGTTAACAGACACGTTCACAACCAAAATCCACATTTTTTTTGTGGAGAAGGCAAAACATTTTTATTTTTAGGCAAGGTCCAAAATAGGCTTAGTTATTTATGTCATTATTTATTTATCCACAAATTCATACTCAAAATGTATTAATCTTCGACTCAAAGACATTCATGGCTAATATCTGTGAAAACAGTTTGTGCCACAATGCTAACCTTAACTTTCACCACCAGATGTCCTCATAGAGTTCTGAAGCTTCGAGTACTGAACCTTTTTTTGATACAATTGGATTGAAACGCTTCACTGGTTCAGAACGCTTTAGTTCGCCATCACTACTTGTATGTCTTCCATTTTCTTATAATTGCTCCCACAGTTGATTTCTTCAAACCAAGCTGCTTACCTATTGCAGATTCAGTCTTCCCAGCCTGGTGCAGGTCTACAATTTTGTTTCTGGTGTCCTTTGACAGCTCTTTGGTCTTGGCCATAGTGGAGTTTGGAGTGTGATTGTTTGAGGTTGTGGACAGGTGTCTTTTATACTGATAACAAGTTCAAACAGGTGCCATTAATACAGGTACTTAAAGAGGAAGTTACAGGTCTGTGAGAGACAGAAATCTTGCTTGTTTGTAGGTGACCAAATACTTATTTTCCACCATAATTTACCAATAAATTCACTTAAAATCATACAATGTGATTTTCTGGATTTTTTTCCATTTTTTATTTTGTCTCTCATTGTTGAAGTGTACCTATGATGAAAATTACAGGCCTCTCTCATCTTTTTAAGTGGGAGAACTTGCACAATTGGTGGCTGACTAAATACTTTTTTGCCCCACTGTATATGTGACACAATTTATTTATTTATTTATTATTTTGGCAGGTAAAAAATATGCTTGGCTGGTAGATTTTTTCATCTACCTTGTCAGGTGAGCCAAAAAGTTAATTTCGGACACTGCTCCTTGATAATGGCCAGCTTGTTTCTCATTGGAACAATTCATAAGAATGAATATTGTTTGCATTTCTGATCAATTCTTTCTAAAAAAATCTGTTGTTTGATGTGCTATTTAGATGATTGTTGATGAGAATAATAATAACCATTACAATAATTATAATTATTGAAATTCAGAACAATTAGCCTACATATTATTTGATGGGGGGCCAATGTTGAGAAACAGGTTGAGAAGTAATGTAGTAGATTATAATAATTTGTTCTAGTAGATTTAATTAAATGCAATATCTGCAGGTGATGTTTAAAGAGTTCATAGACAGTCTGTTTTAAACAGTCAAGTTGGTCAGAAGGAAACAGTCAAGGATCAGAATAAAACGGAGTGGAATATTTGAATGCAGTTTCTCCCTTGTGTAACAGCAATTTTTTGGGTGGACGTAACCGTCCCTTGGTTGTTCCCATGTCCCGCTAGTCAAGCATGGATGAAACATATCTCATTGTCCTACAAATGTCTGGAAGAAGCTTCCAGCACCTCCAGATTGATAAATCGTGGAGTGCCCCTTTATCATTTACACAAAAGTAGGTATATTGTTCAGGAATAAACAAATAATGGACATGTGTTTGTCCAGTGGAACAAAAATAGGAAATATTTTTTTTTTGATTGTTTCATTGGCTCATTAATAAAGTAAAGTGTTTCTCACATGTTGGTATTTTGAGTTTATCTCTATAATTATATTGTTTTTGTTGTTTTTTATAGTATTGTTTGCATTGCCAGTCAGAGGTCCCAGTAATGTTTGAGCCCACTGTATATATTATAGAATCCTAACTATTTTCTTCGTTTTTGTTAAAAGGTAAACTGATGGCACAAGCACCAATCATTTCCTTTTAGTAAGCATAATACAAATGTGCAGTTTTGTTTCTTTTGGTTGTTTCATGTAAGGGGGTCCTGAAACATTTTATTGTACACCGGGGGGACTTGGATGGGAAAAGGTTGAGAACCACTGTAGTAGATCACATTTTGTTTTAATGTAAAAGAAACGTGAACTGTGCTGATGCCTAAAACTGTTTGAATTTGGTTGATGCACATTCATGCTACACTGAAAGTTGTGAAGCATGGATGTATTCCATTACTGTCACTCATTCATGATAAATTGCAGGGTCTTGTTCACGGAGTAAAAGCATATCAAGTTGCTTTTAAGTATCATGCCCATGTTTGGTTTTTCCTGTCCTCAGTTTTCCCGCTCTTTTGTATCGCATTTTTGAGTTAACCAATCTGTTTTGTTTATTTCCTTCACAGCTCTACTTCCTTTGTTATTAGTCTAGGGGAGTTTAGTTCTAGTCTTGCTTAGTTTGTGTTGCTGGTCATCAGTGGTAGACCGTCAGGCCCTGCAAGGCCTTCTCTGCGGGCCCAGAGATGGTCAGAATCAGAAATGTATTTTTGTACTTTTTTCATTACCACTATTTATATTTTACAAAGTTCATTTCAATTAGTCTATAAGATAATTTCATTGCTACAGTATGCTCTGTTCAGTTGCCTTGCTTTTAGCGCAGCTCATATGAAAGCTTTTATCCAATAAGATTTTTTTCATATGTGTTGTCTCCGGGTAGACTAGGGCATTCAGAATTCCAAGTGAATACTGTCTGTTGTTGAAGCCCATCAGATCCATGTTGTTGATTGTCATATTTTTAACATCAGATTTTGACTTTACCATGTTGAGTGTGTTCTTTGAACAACTAAAGCGTTTCTGCAGGCCTAGCCTTACGTCAGCATCGTTTCTGTTGCTGATAGGAGTGGCAGTTCAATAAAGTTCAATAAAAAAAATGTAAAAACAGTTCACCATCTGAACAAGAACTAGCTTACACCTGTCTCGGATTTCTTTTAATTTTAGATTTTTAGATTGTTAGATGTTTTACTTTTAGCAGTAGATGACTTTTTTAGCAGTAGATGGAGGTGAAGAAGTAGCTCTGGTGGCAAATATAGGACTGGGCAGGATCGACTCTCAGCACTGGGCAAGATCTTTTATTGGAACTTAACGCAAAGATGTGCTGTACAACCGCGTCATAGAAGTCTTTTAAAAAAAGAAAGGAGGACGAACTTTGTTTTCAAATAATGAGCAGCTTTAGTGAGTTTGATGGATTTTTATATATTTTTACTAGCAGGGCCTAAACGTTTTTTACAGGGCTTAGTGCATGTACTGTATTTGTATTCAAGCAGGGGGAGATAAACAGACACACTTCATCCTGGCACCAGGCCTGTTAATACCTATAATTATCACTGCTTGCTTGTTTTAGATCACTACTGGTGTTAAGCATGTTCAGATCGTGTATATATATAAGGTCTATGGTTCAGATTCATTCTCTGTAGCCCAGGTCTTCTGCCGCTGTTTCTGGTTCAAAAGTGGCTTGACCTGGGGAATGCGGCACCTGTAGCCCAATTCCTGCACACACCTGTGCACGGTGGCTCTGGATGTTTGTACTCCAGACTCAGTCCACTGCTTCCGCAGGTCATCCAAGGTCTGGAATCGGTCCTTCTCCACAATCTTCCTCAGGGTCCGGTCACCTCTTGTCATTGTGCAGCTATTTTTGCCACACTTTTTCCTTCCCACAGACTTTCCACTGAGGTGCCTTGATACAGCACTCTGGGAACAGCCTATTTGTTCAGAAATTTCTTTCTGTGTCTTACCCTCTTGCTTGAGGGTGTCAATGATGGCCTTCTGGACAGCAGTCAGGTCGGCAGTCTTACCCATGATTGCGGTTTTGAGTAATGAAACTGGGAGTTTTAAAAGCCTCAGGAATCTTTTGCAGGTATTTAGAGTTAATTAGTTGATTCAGATGATTAGGTTAATAGCTCGTTTAGAGACCCTTTTCATGATATGCTAATTCTTTGAGATAGGAATTTTGGGTTTTCATGAGCTGTATGCCAAAATCATCATTATTAAAACAATAAATGACCTGAAATATTTCAGTTGGTGTGCAATGAATCTAAAATATATGAAAGTAAAATTTTTATCATTACATTATGGAAAATAATGAACTTTATCACAATATGCTAATTATTTGAGAAGGACCTGTATTTATTTTGGGGTCAGAGTTATATATCAATGTACTAGCCACCCCATTCAAATGTTTCAAATGCATGTTTTTCGTTTCTTTCCAAATCTTCTTCAGTCTTAATTGATCTTTTCTAATTTTCCACACTGGCTTGTCAGCAGCTCCAAAACTGGAAAAGATGCGGGATGATAATGATATAGGATGTGCACACAAACAACACCAGCTACCATCATACCTACTGAGAAGGAAAACATTTCATCTCCTGCTGATTTTGTACATTTGCCCACTGACAAATAAAATTATCAGTCTATAATTTTAATGGTTGGTTTATTTGAACAGTGAGAGACAGAATCACAACAAAGAAATCCAGAAAAAATGCATTCCAAAAAATATATGAATTGATTTGCATTGATTCGTAATTCTTTGTCAGTGGGAAAATGTACAATATCAGCAAGGAATCAATTTTTTTCCCTCAATGTAAATAAACACACTATCCCTGATAAACTGTCAAATGGTTAATGTGGTTGATGTTTAACCTTAAATATTATTGGATAAACGGTAATGTCTTTGTTTATGATTTATATTATATGCTGATGGACTCAGAAGTGACGCATATGACTTGGTATCAGATTTCCGTTAGGCATCAACTTTCAGCTACCAGTAAGTAGGCTACACAACTAGCATCGAAACTAGCACTGACTCATGGATAAGTCAACTCTGCGTTTTAAAATGAGGTTTACAACTAAAATTTCTCATCTTATACACAAGTATATACGGTATAAATAGTCATGGTCATTAAGAGGAGTGTAATTCAATAGGCCTGACATTTTTTCCAGGGACTTTCTGGTTTTACTTTTCTATATCCCAGGGCTCTCAGGTTTTGAAGACAGGCAAGAGTGACATCCCCCCTCATCAGAGGGTCAAAGGGCAGGTTGGACGGGTCACGGGAAGAGATTAAGAATCTCTTTTTCAAGTGTGTCCTGGTAAAGACAGGCTGCAGCAAGTCAGCATAGACAATGAGAAAACAACATAAAACACCATACAATCACAGTATAACAAAATAGAAGATCAACATCATTTTTTTAAAACAATTGCAAATGAACTTTTTTTTCAATTTTTTCAACAATTTTTCAGCAAGTTTCAAGTGACCCTGCAGGGTATTCCATGCTAATGGGCAGAACACTTAAATACCCTTCTACCCAACTCAGCCCGGGCACTTGGAACCATAAGCCTGAAAACATCCTGTGACTGAAGAGAGTAACCTTCAAATTTCTGTACAATAAAACTAGCCAGTTAAGGTGGTAACAAACCCAAAATGCCTTTATTAAAATACATTAATGATTAAGCCTATGAGTGCCTAAAGACAGCCAACCAACCCGGGCATATTAAGTGCAATGATGCATAGATGCTTTGCAAATAAACCTTAATGCTCCATGATAAAGAGTATCTATCGACCTCAAACACTGAGCAGGGACATTCATATATAAAATATATCATAATCCAGCACAGGCACAAAGGTAGCTGAAACTAGTTTTCTTCTGGCTTCATAGGAAAAAACGTCCTTATTTCTAAAATAAAACCCCAAGTTTAGCTTCTGTTTTTGCAAGCTCAATCACATCGCCCTGACAAGTAGTCATTTGAGAAAAGGTTGTGGGTCTGTTTTAAGCCTTAGAAAACACCATAAGTTTTGTTTCATCAGTATTCAACTGACACAATGTGAGTTGTACAGCAATAAAAGCAGATGGCATGTTCTGATATGCTTAAAACAGGAGATCATGACTTACTCTGTGCTCAAAGTGATGCTCGGAGCTCCAGTAGTTTCCTCTGTGGGAGAACGGAACTTTTGGAAGATGTTGTAGCAGAATCACATGAAAAATTCCAGGATATGCTTTTTTTCATTTGATGTTGCGTTAAATGTTACAATATTGCTATTTTCTGATTAGCTATTGTGTAGCGCCTGAAACTATTGCTATATCAAAATATCGTTGTACGAAGGTTAATTTGCATGCTGTTGGTCATTTATAACATCTCTGTTTCATGAGGATGCTGATTTTCCGTGTTGCAGACATTGCTAAGACACTTTTCACCCGAGTATGTCGTTCTTAAGTGTGGGTCGCGATTCACATAAACAAAGGCATTCTGGTGCTTCCTGGTACATTCGTAAACATTGCAATCCAGAATAAAGCTAGGTTAAAAACATTTTTATTAGATTTTTCATACAATTATACATTTTGATGCAGCTGTCAGCTCTAAGGGGTCTACTCCCCAGTCACCATTCTAGTTTCCCCTACAAGGAAGCCTCTATTTTTGTGTTCTATACACCCCCACTCAACGTTTGCTGTGTCAGTTGACCCAGACTACCTCCTCTCAGTAAATATTGAACCTGATGATAGTGGCTCTGGTGTGTTAATTTGGATGGCAGGTGTGCTTATGACCCTGCGGGTGTAAATAGAACCTAGGGGAGGGAACCTGTATGGGGGGAAGGGGGTTGTGTGGAGTATTATTGCCTCCATCTGTTTAACCAATAAAGTGTGGCTTTACTCAGTATTCTTGTATCAGTGGTCTTGTGAGTAAAGTATGCATCTAATGAAATGTGAGGGTTAATGCTTTGCAAAATCCAATTATGCAATGACAGACAAACACATTTCTGGAGAGGAGTTGTGAAATACAAAGGATTGCTAAAGTGAAATATGTGCCTGATTTAAAGTCTGTAGAGATTAAGTTATTTCCTTAGTTGAGACCATGACCTTGCAAACCAGTATTCTATTATAGTTTTCCTGGATTGCTTAAACTAATTTCTTGAAATTGTGTCTCCTTTTCTCTGAACTCTAAATACAAAGCCATAACTTCTCACCCAATTCCCCAAACTTCCTATTTTCAAGTCAAAGTGAAGCTCTCCACTCAAAACCATTCAATCTAGCTGAAAAATCATACTTTGCCCTCAGAAAATACACACAAGCCCCTTAAAAACACACTACAACATACTGTAGTCTTACACACTGAGGAGATGAAGGCAGAACAATACTACAAAAACCAGTAATAAGTTATGTTGTTTGTGATTCTACCCTCAAAAACCTGTTCACATGATGATCATAAAAAAAGACACAACACATGTATACATTTGTATGTTTTTATTTGTAAATGTACAAAATGTTTTTCTCTTTATTTCATCTTGTGCTAGATTCACTGTGTAAACTTATTCTTTTTACATATCCACAAATTTCAGTCTTTCCTTTCAAAAAATATCAAGCATATGTATGTCCTTACTTCAGGTCCAATATAATAAGAGGTTACATTTGGGTATGTTCTTCAGGCAGAAATTGAGTTTCAGGGCCGGATCCTTAACTGAATAATGACAGAGCAGCAAAGCAGCTATCACCTAGCAACATCATCTAGGAGGAGGATTGATGACAGGTCATTACCAGGCTCTATGTATGTTTATGTTTTCCCTTCTGGCACATAAAGCCCCACCCCAAGCAGATGGCCTATTCACCAGCCCCACCCTTAGCTTCCATCTAGCAGCTGCACCAGTGTCAGAGATGGTGATCTACAGAGACATTTTATTTTGGGGGCAGAACGTCTGGATCTTTTGTTGGAGGGAGGGGCTGCCAGCTCTATGTAGTTCTACTCCCCAGTCACCATTCTAGTTTCCCCTATGAGAAAGCCTCTATTTTTACGTGTTCTATAATCCCCCACTCAACGTTTGCTCTGTCAGTTGACCCAGATTACCTCCTCTCAGTAAATATTGAACCTTGTGATCCTGATAATAGTGTGTTAATTTGCATGGCAGTTGTGGGTAATAGGTGTGTTAATAGGACCCTGGGGGTGTGGATAGAGCCTGGGGGAAGGGAACCTGTTTTACTTTGTCAAATTAATTACATTTTTTAATATACACTTGATATTTAAAACCTGATGACTTCAACACACTTTAAAAAATGTATTTGCACATCTGTGAGGTGAGGGCACTTTTATTGCAGAAAAATATGTACACATGCAAATAGAAAAACCGCCTTTGGGAAAGAGTAATTAGTAGAACTGTTTAGAAGTGGACTGTTCCTATAACTACTTGGTTGGAAAGTGGCAATAGATTGAAAGGTATACTCTCAGAATAACATCATACAAAGATAATATGGGAAACTGGGAAGTAGACCTGGCTAAACCAAAGGCATACCAGACCAATTGTGGGGCATGTGCTCGCCTGGCATCCAGCTACATGCTGTGTTTTTGGGCCACCGACTTGTCACCAACTAATGATTCTTCTTGTTGAATCGCTACAAGAATCCAAACGCTAGTTGCTAGGGAGGTCCTTTTTTATAGGACACAGCTGTAGTGGATTTTTAGATGTTCACAGGACTGATTATAGCAGCTGTCTAAGGACTAGCATTCTCTCACACTCTTTTGAGGACTACCTGAGTGAGACACGGAAGGAAGGGGGGCAAACCCCCCCACTATGGGTGAAGACAAGAGGAAGCTGATAAAACTCAACATTATACTGTACATCATGATATGTCATTTTGGGGCTTGCTGGATCGTCCCATAAAGGGAGTTTGTTTTACTACATGCAAGGCTATATGATTTTCTCCACAGAGCGACTAGAAGAGACAAATGCTAGCTTTCTACGGTGAAGCATATTCAAATGTTATAACTCAGTCCTTTTGTTACAGCCCGGATAGCACCGCCAAGGCGACGCATAATCCAATTGTTAATGTACTCCTTTGTTTCCAATTCCAGCCAGTGAACTGATCTTTATTTCGTATGCAGCAGTCGATATATGGGTGTCGCCAGAGATGGGCATAAATACAGTAATAGATTACTTTTCTGGGTTCACAACTTTTGGGAAGTTTCTCAGTACGACCATAATGACCATGTAAAAGAAGTGTGGGTGTCGCCTCTCCGGGGGAAATGTAAGGCTTTGGTTAAGTTGCAATCAGATGAGTTCTCTTTAACAAGGCTCCCTATGGGCTCCTGGCCATTGTTAGTGCGCGCCATAGTAATGGTGTTGGAATAAATGTTGAGAAATAGACAGAACCGTATAAGACATGCTTAGATCGTAGATCATACTTAGGAGTTTAGACGACATGTAATTATTGGTATTGTATTGTGTAATTTTTTGTCCGGTTAAAGCGTTGTACTTCGATGCCCTTTATCTGGAATTAAATATTATTCAATTTACTAAGTTCTGTCTGAGACATTTTAAGTCATTTTCCAGGATATCTCTGGTGGAGATATTAATGGTAACGTAAGCTATCTTGTTATGGTCTGCTCAAAGTCTCAGCCCTTATCACACACACATTCTAGCTAGGTACGCACCGTGTCTGACTCGCAGGCAACAAATAAGTTTCCCGGGTCGCTCCAGTATTTCTTTTCCGTAGCTGTTTACACACGGATAAATAGTCGATATGGGGCCAGATAGTTAGATAGGAAATATCAACAACATCTATGCTATCCATCCTCTATATGTATTTATTAGGCATTTCTCCATTCTTAACTCAGACTATTGCAACAGGGGAGAAAAGGAAATATATTAATTATTCATGCTGTAACTTCATAAGTGCATATTGATTGTATTCTTTACTCCAATAGCTAAAAGATCTACAGGTAATGATTTACTACTCATGCACAATAATAATTTTGCATGTCACATTCCTCCCCTCAGGAAGAATTCTGACATACCACAGGGTCCAGGCTCCACCTTGTGGCCATACCCGGACATGACATCCAGAACTTATATCCACATAAGGATTTCTTTGACGCTCTGCAGCGTCTTACTTTGAACATCTCCAACTAGGCAGCTAAGCAGCTGGCTGTGTCCTGCCTAACCACACCCCCTGTAAAAAGCAGACAC
>JACXGM010004852.1:23539-36814 GCA_016801145.1 Umbra pygmaea
GCCATATGGAGGTGGATGATTACAAACTGCTGCTGCCATATGGAGGTGGATGATTACAAACTGCTGCTGCCATATGGAGGTGGATGATTACAAACTGCTGCTGCCATATGGAGGTGGATGATTACAAACTGCTGCTGCCATATGGAGGTGGATGATTACAAACTGCTGCTGCCATATGGAGGTGGATGATTACAAACTGCTGCTGCCATATGGAGGTGGATGATTACAAATTGCTGCTGCCATATGGAGATGGATGATTACAAACTCACGTCCATCTTCACTCACTTTCCTCCTTAGGTCAAAAAGAGATGTGCATCATCTCTCCTCCTCCAGTCTAGTCAACAGCTAGTCACATTTATCGCCCCTTCTGCTTGGATGGCAGTTAATGGGAGTGGCTTGGATGGCAGTTAATGGGAGTGGCTTGGATGGCAGTTAATGGGAGTGGCTTGGATGGCAGTTAATGGGAGTGGCTTGGATGGCAGTTAATGGGAGTGGCTTGGATGGCAGTTAATGGGAGTGGCTTGGAGACAACTGAACTCCTTCTAGATGGAAAGGCACAGCTGGCCAAGCGACAGGCCCCTGTTAAGCCAGCTCAGGTCCAAGCCCCAGTTAAGCCACAGCTGCCACACCCTCCACAGACCCAGCCACCAATGACCTCGCCTTCACCGAACCTGCCTCCGGTGGTCCAGCTCCTCCTGGCCAAGCCGCCGCTGACACTGCCTGCGCTGTGCCTCCCAGTTCCTCCAGCACCCCTACCCACTCTAGAACCTACCTCATCACTCCCAGAGGCCACTTTACCCCTCTGTGGGGGAAAAAAGCCCCAAACTACCCAAGGCGTTTTTGGGGGGGGTGTAGGGGGATTTCGTCATATGGTGCAGCCTACATGCCGCATGGGCCACTCCAGAAGTCAGAGAAGGGCACATCTGCCCAATCAGCCACAGAAGTGGGGTTCAAAATAAACAATTTGCCCATGGTTATGTCCATAGACTACTGTATAGCAACATTGATCGGCTGACACTACTTCACAGCTCCCAAAAGTTCATGAGTTCAAGAGTTATCACGCATGAGCATAGGTAACTAAGCAACAGTGTAGACTCTGAGCTGACAAAGTAGTGGTGTCAGGTTACCTGGCCGAATAGTTGCTACTAGTCATTGTATGGACATATCCATATCAATTTTGACATCTGTTTGTGCTGTTGCACTTTAAACAAGAATTGTTCTCTCTGACATCTGTAGATCCAGGAACCTACAGTATGTCCCACTGGCTTCTCAAGTGCCACTTCCTAATGTGAATCCATCCAGACATGATTCCACACAAGTGTCGCCTACTACAAATCAATGGAGAGAGTGAAAACATGGTCGGCTAGAATTTAGTACTTTACATGTTGTCTATCTTTCTAGCCTCCAGATGATTTAAAAGTATAACTACATTGTGCTAAAGACCTCAATTTGCCTGATCAATGCTAAATGGTATTTTGACTTGCTATTAACTTCTCAGCTTATAGATAATGCCTTATATTAGTTAGTTAGTAGTATAGACTGTTACTCTTTGAGCAGTCTTATCCAGAACAAAATCCTAATGAGTAATAAATTCTCACTACCAAGCTAATGTATTTTGAATGTGTACATTAAGGATGGACTTAGAGAATACAGGACAGAAGTGGGAAGAAGCAGGGTCCGCGTGGTGTAGTGGAAGGCTGCATTGTAGGACAGTCTACATTATGATAGTCAGTGGTTTGAGCCTGACTATGGGTTCTCTGACTTTTCCTGGACCTCCTGCATAAGTGGGACTTCAAGAATTAGGCCTACAACTGATCCTGCCTTGTCAGCAGATTCACAAATCCTTAGTTCATCCAACCACATGTTGCTGAGCTGCCGATTCTCTTTCACACTGCCCATTTAACACGAAAGCCTTTACTCAGATCATGTACGGGATGATTAAGCTTAGCCACTATACTTCCACAACTGAATTTACAGGCACCCAATCTGCACACAAGGAGTTGCTGGACAGACAACGTTGCAAGGTAGATAATTCGGCAGAACAGAAGAAAACAGAAGAAACTAGCTAGTTAATACACTCAAGTGTCCTGCTGTTAACAGACAGTTGTCTTGTTCGTGGGCTCACGTCATTGCGTCTATGCAGAATGAATATATGGGAAACACAACGGACATTTAGTATTATATCTGGAATTAAAATAATATTTTATTCAATGTTACTCCCTGTATTTCCTTACAAGCAATATAACAATTAAAGGCTATTTTATAAACACAACGAGGACATAAAAACCTCACCAATGTGTTTTAACCAAATAATCTCTGGTCCAACTCAGCTAATAACATGACGACAGCGAACTTGTGTCTAAGAGGATTTTTTTTTCAAGGCTCTGTGCTCTAGTGAGGTTTTACTCCAGCTCACTCCATAGAAACACTTTGTAATTTATGAAAATGTCTAAAATGCACACTACCTTAAACAGCTTTTTCACAAAAACTGTAAGAGATATCAAACTGAAAAATATTATTTCAATAGCTGAATATTCTGTGAACATTTTAAAGTTTGTTTGAAGTCTGTAGGTGAAAGTTTGAAGGAGCTGAAGCTTTAAGAATGAGAAAATTTGGAGGATTTGAAGCCTGCTCCCATTGACTTCAATGTTAAAATAAAATGTTTAAAAGTTTAATATGAGTTTAATGTAGAACAGCATTCACACTAATTACATATTTATGACAAGTTAAAATTGTACAAGGAAAATATTCATGACACAAAAAAAAATATTCATGACACAATTATAAATGGTTTCATGACAGCCAACTTCAAAACCAACCACATATGACAGTAGTATTTGATGTTAACACATAAAGCTAAGTAGTTTCTTCTGTTTGATAAATAAGGCCCGCTATGACGTATTTATGACAGGTTATATTGTCTCAGTTAGTGTCAAGTTGTTATAACAAAGACAATGACAGGTTATGATGCTTCAGTTAATGTCAAGTTGTCACATGACAAAGACATTGACAGGTTATAATAATAATAATAATAATAGAAAACCTTTATTTATATAGCACCTTTCATATAAGGATCAAAATACTTTACATCAATAAATGTCAAATAAAATGAAAGAAATTTGCATCAATAAAAACATTTATCAATCATCACTTGTGTTGTTTGCTCTTGAGGGTCTTGGGCCAGGTGTCTGTCAAATCACTGTGTGACAACTGCTGTTGTAAAAAGGGCATTATAAATACGTTTGATTGATTGATTGATTGATTGATTGATTGATTGAGGTTGTATATTTCCAATTTCAGAAGACTTTGAAACGGGCAATATTTGTAGTTACAGTTTTTTATTATTATTTTTACAATCGCCAGGACCCATTTCTCAATATTTAGGTATGTTTTTAAATTGATATGTAATTCTTATTGACAGGCTATATTGATCTTTGTCATACATGACAGTTTCGACTGCTGGCTCTGCAGTCATCTTCAGATGCGTCACGTGGTGTTACTGTGACATCTACTGTGGGTGTGTTTTATTGGGTTTGTGTCATTCCACCTGTGTGATGGAATGGCTTTTTCAAAAATTGTTTTTTTCTTTTGTAAATCTACACACAGTTCTTATAACCAACTTTCAGTGTTGCACAGCAGTTAATTTCACATCCAAAATGCACTAAAACTACCAAAACAATTAATACGTCTCAAATCAACTCATTCTTCCTTAACACTAGAAACAGTTGTCACCCAACATCACTCATAAAACAATAACCTAAGCAACACAAAGAACAGATTATTTCTTTACAAAACAAGAAATAAACAGTACCAGGAATCACAGTAACAGACATGAATCAGACATGAATCAGACATGAATCAGACATGATGCAATATGCTTAATTATGTTGTATGTCATTTTTTTGGCATAGAGTGATTCCAAAACACAATCATTTCTACAATATATAGGCCTCAGGGATATTCAAATCACTCACATGCTGTCTGTTAACATTACTGATAGGCTTCCAAACCTAACAAGGAAAAAAAGAGGTGTTCGATGTCTTTACGTCATACACGGGCTATGCCATTTGGGGAGGGGCCGCTCACTGATCACCCTATATTTCTGAAAATCCTAGACATGGTTGTGACCTGCACTTCGTTAATGCTTTCTGATTAGCCTGCTGCCGCCGTACGCCGCCGGATGGTTTGCAAAGAACTTGCAATGTATAACTATTATCAGACCAGCCCTCACGGCCTCGAAACACTACCGGCCCACCGGGAAAAGTCCCGACTCTCCCGATTGCCACTCCACTACTGCCCACTAAACATTCGCTGTCTAGTCGACGTGCAGATCATGTCTAAATTACGTCGGTCCGTCATTGACCAATTCTGAACGTCTGTACAACGTGCAAACTAGGTCTGTTTTTCGACGTCTAAACATGACCCGACGTGAAAATGCAGTTCAACCAGACAACACCATCGTGGCTCAGGCAGGACGTACGTACGTTATCATAACCCAACCACTACACCACTCTGATTGGCTAAGGCAGTACCATATCATGACCCAAGCAGTAAACGCCACTCCGATTGGCCGAGGCTAACGAAAAACATGATTGGATGATACAACACAACAGGCATTTGGCGCACATCTTTGATTTGCACGTATAGCGACAGCATTTCAGCTCAACCTGTGTTCGGAAAAATATCAGTATTAAACCACCGGCTTCCACTTAGTTAAAGGTAAGTTCGTTCATTTTATGGTAATTTAATGTATTTATAATGTATGCTTTTTTAGCTTGTTGTCTTACACCGTCTTAACATGTCGCGGCTACAATTAGCATTGCATCTCTTCCCATCAGCTAACGCAGCTAAACATTGTCCATAGCTAGACTTGAATTGGAGTTACTTTTGAAAACGACCACATAGTGCCAAAAAATATTCACGTTAACCGACTATTTAACGTGCAGTTCGGTCGCTAAGTCAAAAAAAGGGTGTCTTGGTGTATGTCTGTATTGCCTTTGCATATTTCTAATATTTTGTATTTTTCTACTGGTGCAGACGGAGTCATGAAATGTGATGCCACAGCCACAGAGGGCATCATAATGCTGCAGAGCACCTAAAGTATGCACCCGAAAGTAGTGGAGGTGGCGGAGAGACCAATGAATAACTATTTATCTTGAATGTTAATTGTTTTTTACATATGTTCTGCACTTCCCGTTGACTTTCCATTTAGCACTTTAATTTTAATAGTTTTTTGTAAATGGTATATTGTGTTTTTTTTTGCTAAACCATTTAAATTATTGTGCAATTACACAAAATAAAGATGGAAATAAATTAGTCTGGATTTAATTGTAATTTATTTTTAGTAAGCTTTCTGTAGTCACTATTTCAAGAAGGGAATGTGTTTCCTGTAACGTTTTTTGTCCATGTAGCTTTGTTTAGCTGACTCAGCAGCTTAAGGTGTAATACACTGCTGCTGAGACAATTAAATGAAGATGTATGGACATAAACTGAAACAGTATGCCACCTTCTGAAATGGGACTACAGTTATGCACATGGCTAAGAAGCAGCATAAAAACGATGTCTAAAAAGCGGAAAGACGTCCAGAATGACCACATTTGGACTGCAATTAGACCCTATATGGAAGTCGTTTCCACGTCGATACTGGACGTCCGTTCGACGTCTAAAAAAACACGTCATCTGGAGTAACGTTCTGCACCTTCAGGGGAGCAAAATTCGACGTGCAAAAACGACGTCGCAACGACGTGTCTTGGACGTGTCTTTGCGCAGTGGGTGTTGTCTGGTCCAGTTCGGTTGGTGATTCCTGGCACAAGCATGGACGTCTTGTCCCCCGAATTGTCTCTTGCGGAGAGAAGAACCGCAGAAAGAAATCCTCCGTCCGCTCTGCTCAACACTCCTTTTAAACTCAGTTGTCAATTAGTGTCAGGAACAGGAGGTGTGGAATTGGCGAACAGCCTATTCTTGCTGTCACCAGTGTCATGCCAGCTCTTTAGGTAATATACAGATCATCATCATATTTGTAACACTCAAACTAAACTCAAAACACTGCAAAAGCACCCAAATTTCACAGCACATCTATATGTAATAATAATTAATATTCTAACACTCAGATATCACAGCACATCTATATGTAATAATAATAAATATTCTAACACTCAGATATCACAGCATATTTACAGTACACGTATTAGTAATATCCTATTCTAAGACCATAACGACCAGTTGGTCTGACCAAGATCAGTGTCATTTGTGACAGTATTTCATTAGATTGCTTCCTAAATTGTTGGTGATGGTAATACTGCCTTTAATTACATACAATGTTGGATAGGCTAACATTATATTTTATAAAACAACTTTCAGTAGCCCCCCCCCAAACTATTATTTTCATCCCTATTTGGAGTGTCCAAGTTTCATCTAGGGGGTCGGACCCCCCCTAGTACCCCCCTTAATTCGAACACTGAGAAAATATGAGGAAGTAATTCATGGGGACAGAAAAATTCAGCATTACAGGTATTACCTCTCTCTACTGCGTGCACGTTCCGAACAGAAAGGTGCATATCTACTGGTTAATCCGAGCTATAAAACACGCAAATAAAACATTTAGTTCATTCTCTTTGTAGTACATTATAGCCTATTTTCGATTTATGCCCACATGGAATCTTTTTTTTACTTTTTAATTAATCTTCTTAAATATATAAATGGAAAATACATACAGTATATTTATAAAATTAGCCTGCACTGTATGTATTAACATTTGTATACTGTACTTCAAAAGGCTTTGGATGTCCCTGAATTTCCTCAAGTTAACTGACAAGAAAACCGAGATAATAGTGATTGACTCTACTGCCTTAGTCAAAAGGATGGACTAGTCATTTGATATTGATGGAATTCACTATATGCCTTCGTCATCAATTCGTAACCTTGGTGTCATATTCGATTCAACTCTTCAAATCTTTTGGGTCTCACATCTCTTCACTTGTTAAAAAGTATTTTTTCCATCTTCGTAACATTGCTCGTCTACGATCCTCTCTTGCTTTAGCTGATGCTGAAACTTTAATTCATGCATTAATCACATCACACCTGGACTATTGCAAGGCCTTATCTCTTGGTATGCCCAAAAAACTAATTGCAAGATTACAGTACGTTCAAAACTCTGCAGCTAGAGTGCTCACTTCGACTAGGTGCTCTGCTCATGTTACACCTTTACTTCATGAACTTCACTGGCTACCTGTGGCATCACGCATCCACTTTAAGGTATCGCTGGTAACATTTAAAGCATTAAATGGTCTTGCCCCTCAATATCTGACTGACTAACTCCACCCTTACCGCCCTGCCCGGTCCCTTAGATCAGCTGAACTTGGTTTATTGTCCATCCCTCGTTTCCGGTTGTCTAGGTGTAGGTGGAAGGTCATTTAGTGTTAATGCTCCTAAATTATGGAACTCGCTACCTCTCACACTACGTAATACCTCATCCATGGCTATATTCAAGACCCAGTTAAAAACATATCTATTTAACATGCAGTTTGTCTGATGTGATTATCTGTATCCATGTGACTGTAATTTATGTCTGAGTGTCTGGGTGTTTTGTACTGTATAATGTAAAGCAGCCTTGAGCTATGGAAAGGCGCTATATAAATAAAACTTCTTCTTCTTCTTCTTCTTCTTCTCCTTCTCCTTCCATTGTACTCCACACAGACAGCTTAACTGTGGCTTATTTATAGTGCTTAGGCTGATTGCAAAGTGAACTAATTATCTCAAACAGTTTTCACATGTGAAAGTGTGCCAGACATTTGGCAAAATAGTGTTAATGATAGCCATACATGTGTATAATTAAGCTAGGAGTGTGTTGATCATTTGGTAATTGAGTGTAAGCAGTGAGTTGTGTTTAAAGTTCTGCATTAAGAGTGCTGTGCAGTGAATTGTGCCTACAGTTTTGCAAACTCAGTGAGTGGTTTTGCTATATGTATTAATAGTTTTAGAAATTGTGCTACAAGCATCACGATTAGCGCTTAAGCATTCAGAAAAAAATGTAATTGGGGACGCCGAGCTCGCATTACGTTCGGGACTGGAGTGAATGGATCTTAATTGGGGACGGGGACGCCGGGCTCGCATTAGGTTCAAGACCAGAGTGAATGGATCTTAGTTGGGGACGCCGGGCTCGCATTAGGTTCAAGACCAGAGTGAATGGATCTTAATTGAATGAAAGCAATATTCAATTTGTAGCATCCCAAAAGAAAAAAAGAAAAAAAACTTGCTCAATTAACTGCTTCCTAGTGAATGGGAAAATGTGTCCTACAAAAGTCACTAAGTAAATATAACTCAATAAATTGCATCCCACCAGATCAGTAGTCCAAACTAAATTCAAATAAATTAGTGTCCATATTAGTGTCCATTAGTGTCCATATCCTCATGGAAATCAAACTCTTTTCTTTTTCCGACCAACTGGAGGTTTTTGAGATCATCAGTCTTCTTCATCAGCCGACGATTCTCACTTTCCAAATTGATGACTACCATTTCCAGGACTACAATCTGGTCACTATTGTTGGATGGGTTGTTCTTGACTCCTTCAAAATGGCGAGCATGTTGGTCAGCACATTGCGGCAGCACAAGTTGAGGTAGCTAAATTTAGCCTAGTTTGTCATTTGGAACATTTGTATGAAGTCACATTAGTTTCCTCAAACTCCTCCTCATTTTTATTCTTCAAACGGGCAGATTCTGGTGGATCCTGGAATCCAAAAGATAGTTTAATAGTTTTATTATATAGTAAGCTATGGCCAAGGAGCAACCTAATTCATCAGGTTAGCAACTCACAATATAATTTTGGACATAACTATTACTAACTGTTACTTACCGGTGGTTGTGCATTAGCTGCTGGCAACCTGATTTGTGGTCCAGAAAAATAAAATATATAATCAGCAAAATCAATGCAAAATGATGGTTTTATCCAGGAATATGTTCAAAATGCTAAACTTAATGCAGAATATTACAGTAGATTATATTACCAAGGCCATTTTTCATATTTCCACCGGTACCATATGAGGAAAGCAGCAACAATCAGACATAGAATGATGAGTAGAATGATGAGTAGAATGCAACAGGTACCACAGGAAGTCCCTGAGGAAAGAAAATGTACCACATGTAATCAGGGGTGTAGTGGTAAAAAAAGAGGTGAACTGTAAACTATAAATTCTGTGATCAGGTGGACCACGACGCGTTCACCGGTAAGGTGGGCCATGGCCTACCGGTGTACAGTATGTGTATCCTGATGACATTGCTATAGACTATCATTTGATGGTACCAAGCAGTGGTGTAGTGGTAAATAAAATGGTGGAAAAACTATCAACTTTTCACGGTGATCATGTTAAAACTTTAAATACAGGTATATAAATAGGGCCTTGTGTCCATTTCACACAAAATCTGATACAGATGCATTTTAATCCACATTAGTTAATTCATCCCAAAAATGTTATTTAGACTTGACACCAATTTCACACAAAATACTATTTGAAAATGGTTATATTGAAATGATTCATCTTTTTTTGGTCTTTTTACCTCAATTAAGCTACAATGCAAATATGTATAGCAAAAAGCTGATGTACATAAGCGTGGATATACAGTAAGCTATGTGACAACAAACATATCAAAGCATGTACCAAATGTAAGCAATACTAACCAATAACAAACAAATCGTTCATGTTCTTGTGGTAATCGTAAACTAGCATACTTGATTCAATAATCAGCTCATCTGCAGAATCAATATAGCACTTATCTTTGTAAATCAAGGTTTGAAAGTATCTTACTTCAATGGGATAGACAATGATATGAAGCCATATTATCAACAAAAAAACATTATTTGCACAACCAAAGCACTAACCTCTCTCCTCAAGTGATCTTTCTGAATGGCGGCCTGTCTCAACACAACTTTGTTTTTGTTATTAGTTACTGTACTTTGATAATTTGACTATGTATTTGAGCTACATTTAGCTAAATATGTGCAGTACAGTACAGAGCTCTTGCATTGATTAAGCTATGCTGGCTAAATAGCTACTGACTGACTAGAGCTCGATAGATACAGTAGACAACTGACTGAAATATGAACAACTATTTTCTTTACCGTTTCTTTACACTCATTTTCCAAGAGACTGCTTTGTTTTGTATGAGTCTTTCTATTTTTTAAACAGAAGCAGGTGTTAGCTGATACATTATACTGTAGCTAATATAGACGTTGTTAAAAAGTTATATTTGTCTGGCACATCATCTGCTGCGCACTGGGTAGTGCTGCTGAACAGAATAGGGCATGAACGCGCTGTAGCTACGCGCGAGTAAACCCTATTTCACAAATAAAAAAGTTTGTAAACGGCATTTACTCTACCTGGGTTTATCCTCCACTACACCGTGATCTCTGGGGGCGGGGCGCTGTGTCGTGACGATATCATTCTTAATACCTTAATGCAGCGCAATATGGATAGACTTCGTTTTAGGTTTAACAACCTATTAAACTAATAATGAACAATATCAACAATATGAAACTAAAACGGCATAAGCTTAATTTAGAATGGCTTAGGAACGATAGGCTATTTAAAGGTGGATAAATGCAATTTAGGGGTGGATAAACACATTTAGATGTGGATAAACGCACTTTGGAGGTGGGTAAATGCTATTTCCGAATTTCGGGAGGTGCGTAAACGGCGTTTACGTGCGTTTAGCCTCCACTACATCCCTGTATGTAATGTTATTTTACCTTATGGTAGAATGTAATGGTGTTTACATTGAGTAAAACAAAAAAATGCTAGGGGCTAATTTACAGCAAGTTGTACAAACTTTCCCACGTTATTGACTGTTGACTGTTAACATCACTTGGTGGAATCTCTGTCTTCTTCTGTGGTGTCACCTAAGAGTAAAGTTTCCCCTTCTAGCTCTCCTTACTGGTCTTATCTGTTATCACCCTCACCTGACATTTACTCTATACAGCCTATTGTTACGGGCAGGCCCCACCGCCCACATAATAAAGACGGTTTGTGCTCCTGGAACCTCCGTCGGATCACCTGAGCTGCTGTTGATACTTGCACTTGGCAGTGACTCGTCCCAGGACAAACCGGAGCCCTGTGTGCCAGCAGCTTCATTAATTCCTGTGTTGATAGGTCGGAGTTATAACATTGATAGATCATGTCAAATATGGTCCTTTTGGTTATCTAAACCAGTGGTTCCCAAAGTAGGGGTCGCAAGACAGCGGAGTGGGGGTCACGAGATGATTTCCAGAAATACATTATTATTATTTTTTAATAGTTGTTTGATTGTTGTGTTCTTTTGTGTTGTAAACATGCTCGTGTTTAGATAGGCCTATTTTTTGCGTGTGCGCAGTTGCGTTCAACAGCATTGTGCCCACCCATCTCATTAGGTGATGTTAATATTTAAATGAAAGTAATGAGTAAATTACAATATTTTAGTTGTTTGATTGTTGTGTTCTTTTGTGTTGTAATTATGCCTTTCATGGAATGTTTGTATACTTTAACCACCTCCGAGCATAGTAGGGGTCACGAGTCACTCACACATTTATTTTGGGGGTTGAAAAGTTTGGGAACCCCTGATCTAAACCACACCTGCCTAGGAGGCTCACGGTGTGTTGATCACAGATTGTAACCTGGCCAGATCGATTGGCAACGATTCTAGTAAGAACAATTTATCCTTTGGATTACTTAATATGCGATCACTTTCAACTGAAGGACCTCTGGTGTTTGATCTGCTATCAGTTTGACTTTCTCTGTTTAACTGAGAGAAACCGGATTACTTTTTTCATTTAAACCAGTCTGTTCCCCCTGGATATGGGACGGGGAGGGGGGCTTGCAATACTTTATAAACATTGTCTACATATTCTTCTTTTGATTCAATTTCCTTAAAAAAAGAATGGGGCATTTCCTTCCATCCTCACAACTATTTATCACCCTCCCAAGAGCAATACTGTCTTTTTAACCGAACTATCTGAACTCTTGACTTATCTATGTTCCATGTCTCCAAATGTTATCATGCTGGGTGATTTTAACATTCATATAGATTATGTCAGTATTATGTGCATTTTTATCATGTTTGGATTGCTTTAGTATGCAACAATTTAACACACTGCCCACTCATAGTAAGGGGCATATTCTTGATCTTGTTTGCTCTTCTGGTATAACACCTCATAATTGTACTGTTTCTGATCTGTCCATATCGGATCACCTGCTAGTGTCTTTCTGTGCTCAACTGGCTGTTTATAAGGTAAATCTGTGTTGTTCGATCACATTTAGGAATATTAAAGGTACAATATGTAGTTTTCCAAAACAATAACAAAATATGTACTTTGCATTAATAAAGCAAACATCACTATACTTATATTTGTTAGTTGTGTACTTACATTATACCAAATGTTTCCAACAACTTTCAAACCCAGAGAAATTTGTAATTTAATTCGAAGACACGGAACATCAAAACCCATAATCCAACACTACTTCTCGACATCATCAAAGTACATGTTTTGCTATTGTTTTGATTGAGAGCCCCCTAGTGGCCAAAAACTACATATTGTACGTTTAGGAATATTGATGTGCCTACTCTTGCTGATGAACTTGCCATTTTTTTTCCAGTAAATCTGATTTCTCTACTGTTGATGAACTGGTTACATATTTCAATGATGGACTGAACATGATTTTAGATAAACTTTGCACCTGTGAGAACACAAACTGTTTCTTGTAAATTTAGCCCCTTGGTTTACACTTAAACTGCATGAACTTAAAACTAAAGGCCTTAGGTTAGAACAGTTGTACGTCCGGTCTGGCCTTACTGTTCATAAAGAAATGTATGCAGAACATGTTCAAAATTACAAAACTGCACTGTCCAAAGCTAAATCGGATTATTACTCCAACATAATTGGAGTAAGCAATGGGAACTCCAGGTCTCTTTTCTTGGTGGTAAACAATATTCTGCAACCCCCTGATTCTTTGCCATCTGATATGTATTCCACTGACTTCAGTGATTGCTTTTTTACTTTTTTTGCATCCAGGTTGAAAATGTACATCAGCAATTACTTACTGGTACTTTCCATAATAACTCCTGTCAATCTATCAATCACACACTTCCCCATTCTGTTTTTTCTAACTTTACAAACAACTACTTCAGAGATAATGGGTTTGATAGATACTAACCTTACACTACAAACTACTTCAGAGATAATGGGTCTGATAGATACTAACTATACACTACCAACTACTTCAGAGATAATGGGTCTGATAGATACTAACT
>JACXGM010004853.1:0-36448 GCA_016801145.1 Umbra pygmaea
GAACTAATAGAGTTAGAAAATGCTAGAAACATGTGGTAGTTATAGTACATAGATGTTACTATGTAAGAACATGGTAACCTGGTTAAGAATAACAATGATGTCATGGACACTGTGTGATGAATTTGCAAACAAATCTGTGTGTTCAAAACAACAAATATGTTTCTAATATTTGAATCGTTAAATACCATGTTACCATGGGAAGCATCCTTACATGTTCCAAATAAACAGGGTTAGGGTGGTAGTGTTTTACCTGTGTAGGACCCTTTGGGAGATGGCCAGTTCCTTACCAATAGTGTCCTGGAGAAATAACAAAGCCCTTCACACCAGGCTCTTTGGTTCTCCCCAGAGAACCCAGTGGAACCGGAGAACACTTTATTACCCTGATTGGTTCTATGATAAATCAGACTCTGTGGATTTAATGAAACTAGAGAGCCCACAGTAACAAGGTCCAGACACAAAGGGAATGAGGGAGAATGAATGGCTAACCCTGTTAACTGACCTCATTTCCACACCTTCAGACAAAAGTGTTGCGTGTTGTTATCAAAGTTTTCCTAGAAATGTGCACTAATCTCCTTGATGTTCAAACAGTTGTGTAGATGAAGTAATGCATGTGTTTGTGTGTGTTATGTTTGTTTGTGTGTGTGTGCATATGTATGTGTGTGCATAATTAGTGTGGTAGTACAGCATGCAATCCAAATGTACAGATGAGCACATGTAACATTTATACAAAAATCTTTCCCCTGCAGAGGGACGACAGCTAAATCCAAAGCAAATCTACTACATTAATTGAGGCACCCCAGACATACAGTATATGAAATATGAATGGATTTTGAGATTTGGCTTGGACAAAAACATTGGAATACATAAATTACTTTTTATTCCGTAGAATTTTGACATGGAGTCATTGAATATTATGTGTTGCTCTACTCTGAGGAGTAATACACAAAAAGAATAAACAAAGCTAGTTTTTAGTACTTTTGAATATGTTTTAGAATCGGCTTATAAGATTAGCATATAGACTTGTTCATAACTTTCAAATAGTGGGTGAAGCTGTTTGTTGTTCCAGTTACAATCTCATCTCTTAAAGTACTATATGGACCCAGATCGTAATCAACAATCTGGCCAATTATGCCAGACTACTTCTGGGTTAGCACAGATTATGTTTCCAGGACTTCAACATGAGGTAACTTTAGTCATTGTTTCAAGGACAATAGTATTTCAAGAAGGCCACTTCATGCTTTACCACATTTTTAGAGTGAGTTTGCATGTGACTGCCTGTAACATTACACTGTGACTACAAAATGGAACTTATCAGGCAATACATGCAAGTCTTTCAGTGATGGGTGATAATTTTACTCCCCTTATTTGTATTGATTTTTAATCAATAATGTCATTTTTAAAGTCTGGCTCCCTAGGATTTGGTTTGTGTACCTGCAGAATAACTTGACTTTCTAATAATGTGTTGGTGAATGATAATAGGTTATTAAGCGATGGCTTTATACATTTCATTGGAAAAAGCACAACAGCACATTGTACTGGTTAAACATGTCTCAAAAAAAATAACCTAAACAAGTCGACACTTTGGGCGAAGGTAGTGTTATTCACTTTTTTAAATGACATTATATCTTGCATTATTTCATGGTCAACGTTTACCATTACCCCACCTTCCCCATGGTTGCCTTGTTAGCAATGTATTGATTCTCAACTCTCAGCATAGCAACATGATTTAATTGGCTCATTCTAGCATTAAGAGTGTCTACATCATATGTCACAAGATCTTTCCGTACCAAAGCAACCTTCGGAGAAGTGTTTCAAATGGTTTGAAGCACGTCTCGAAGCTTCAGTGTCAGACTGCCATCACAGTTTAAATTCATCGTAAATAGCCATCTTTGTTGTGACTGTAAATTCGATCGATGCTACCGGCCACAGTCACAACAAAGATGGCTATATACGATGAGGTTAAACTGTGATGGCAGCTTGACACTGAAGCTTTCTCAAGTCTGTATAAAAACATTAGCCTACTTTATAATTATAGGCCTATATGATTAGTGTAGCCATTAGTTTGTGAGCAAAAAAGAAACAGGCTCGGTCCAAAAAGTGTGGAAAAAATAATGCTAATAAAAAAACACTGGTAACACTTTAATTACCGCCCATATGCATAATGCATTATAAAGCATTATACATGTGCTCATAATGTAGTAATAATGCATTATAAGCATAGTTATAGACACTCATAAAGACCCATGCATACTCATAATCCTGTATACAAATAATCATAATGCATTATAAGTATAATCATAATCACTTATATACAACAACATAGTGCTTTATATAGCGTTACAATGATCCTCTACATGAATCATTGCAGCACTTTATAATTACTGAATTATGATATCATATGATGTGTTATAGCACATTTATAAGACACTATAACGTAATCTTTGGTTGCTTTAGGTAAAGTGATGGCAGATGGCAGCCTATGGCAGATATAATACATGTGGTGATTTTCGATTCTATTACCAGGTCGTGGTTACGTCAGGGGCTGGGGGCGGGGTTATTGTGACCAACAACACGAACGAAACTTTGTGACCACCATTCTTAAAAACCAGAAAGATAGTACAAAGATTGAAGAAAGATGGATTCAAAAGCTAAATATTGGTCGGTGGAGAAGACAGTTAAATACATCCATCAAATGCTATAATCCGAAATCTTGTCAGCAGGGACGGACTGGCCATCGGGAGGATCGGGAGTTTTCCCGCACGGCCGGTCCATTCCATGGATGTATTAAGAGAACTGGATAAAGCGTATGTCACGAAGCGTCGTTCATTCCAATGAAAGTTGCTCAAAAGCACATGAAACAAACATCCATCCATCCTCATCCGCTTATCCGCGATCTGGTCGCTGGGGCAGCAGCTCCAGCAGGGGACCCCAAACTTCCTTTTCCCGAGCCACATTAACTAGCTCCGACTGGGGGATACCGAGGCGTTCCCAGCCCAGGTTGGAGATATAATCCCGCCACCTAGTCCTGGGTCTTCTCCGAGGCCTCCTCCCAGCTGGACATTTACATGTACTCCCAACATTTTTGTGATTAAAAAAGTTGACTTTTGTTTCAGACTTCATGGAATAAATCTCATGACTCTGACAGGCATTCAGGGTTCGATTCAGTGTTACCAGGCTTCACCATTCTTACTCAAAACAATATTTATGGGAGCAAAAAACTATTACAGGGACATTTCTAGAAAGGGGTAAATCTGTTGTAAAAATTCTGGGACACATCTTTTGTGAAACTCCACTAAAGAGAAAGGAGGAAGCTATGGATAAAAGAAAAAAGGAATTTAAAAACAATGTAGGACAAATAAAATCGACATCCGATATGGGAAAGAAAGACAAAATACACAACACAAGTGGGTGAGGCTGGAGGAGGATGAGTGGAGGCGAGAGAGGAAAAGGCAGGGAGAAATAAAGGTAAGAGGGAGAGGAAGAACACAGAACGTGTGTGAACAAAATCATTGCTAAATTTAAAAATATAAAAAGTTTAAAATATTTACATAAATAGGTGGAGACATATCCTTACACAAATAGGGCTGCCCTGTCATATTTTCAAGTTATTTTCATTGCAAAAAAAAATGCAATCCTGTTAGCCTCAAGAGACTGTGCGATGCTACTTAATCTCCCAAATTTGTGAAATGAACTCAATATGCCAGGGCAGCAAGTTGCCAAGGTCGTTGTCGCCACAGTGAATTAGCAGAATATCCGGGACTGTTCTTCCTCTCAAGGACTGAGGAAAAAGGGCAGAAGGATCCTCCATCTCAGACCACCCCAGCCAAACCACCATACATGGCCATCCAGTCCCAGGTTCTTCCCTATGGTGTGTCTGGCTCTCTCCTCACGTCGGATGTAGCTTTTGCCTATCAGCCACACTTTCAGACTTAGATATTAGTAAATATTGGAGTATGAAATTTGTGCTCTTCTTTAAACAAAAATGGTTTATTAAGCTCTCATTTACAATTTATAGCATTACTATGGAGCTAAAAGTGTCTCATTAAAGATAAATGCACACACTACATTCACATATGCACACGCAGGATTCATACATGCACACGCATGATTCATAAATACACACACAGGATACACAAATGCGCACAAAATTCACAAATGCACACACAAAATGTAAAAAGCATAGAAGATTCACAAATGCACACAAAATTCACAAATGCACACAAAATTCATAAATGCACACACAATTCAGAAAGGCAAATAAAAATTACAAATGCACACAAGATTCAGAAATGCACAGGACACGTATCAGAAATGTATTTCGGATGCACACACAAATATATCTTGATTTACAAACTGCTTGCGGTCTGTGAACGTCACTGCATTTGTATTCTGAATTTTGAGACTCCCCTGACGTGGCTCGACACACAAATGCATTTTTTTAAACAGGGAATGATCTGCAACCAATCAGATATCTCCCTTGTTTTAGCCAATCACAAGAACGCACCCTACGTGGGGGATTGTTTACTTATAAGTCAATCACATGAACGGTTCACACAGCGCCGGGAGCCGGGAGTGTTTAACTTAGATTAACATTTCCGATGAAAGGACAACTGTTTTTTCTGCCTCTGCCAAGCATTTTCTGCTCAAATTTCAGCAATGAAAGACATTACATTTCATTAGACATTTTAATATTTAAGTTGATTCACTAATGTAAAGACTGAAAAAAATGTGTTTTTTGACTTGGCCATTTTAACACCTGGAAATGTTTATTTGTGAACCATTCCATTGTAGATTTTACGTTATATTTTGGATCATTGTCTTGTTGGAAGACAAATCTCCATCCCAGTCTCAGGTCTTTTGCAGACTCCATCAGGGTTTCTTCCAGAATGGTCTTGTATTTGGCTCCATCCATCTTCCCATCAATTTTAGCTATCTTCCCTGTCCCTGCTGAAGAAAAGCAGGCCCAAACCATGATGCTGCCACCACCATGTTTGACAGTGGGGATGCTGTGTTCAGGGTAATGAGCTGTGTTACTGTTCGCCAAACATAACATTTTGCATTGTTGCCAAAACGTTCGAGCACCTTCTTCCACTTGTTTGGTGTGTCTCCCATGTGGCTTGTGGCAAACTTTAAATGACACTTTTTATGGATATCTTTCAGAAATGGCTTTCTTCTTGCCACTCTTCAATAAAGGCCAGATTTGTGCAGTATACGACTGATTGTTGTCCTATGGACAGACTAGCCCATCTCATTTGTAGATCTCTCTCTCAAGTGATAATGGGCCTCTTGGCTGCATCTCTGATCAGTCTTCTCCTTGTATGAGCTCAAAGTTTAGATGGACGGCTGGGTCTTGGGTCTTACAGAGACTTGATTACAAACAGGAGGATTCTATTTATCATCATTAGTCATTTAGGTCAACATTGGATTATTCAGAGATCCTCACTGAATTTGTGGAGAGAGTTTGCTGTACTGAAAGTAAAGGGGCTGAATCATTTTGCTCGCCCAATTTGTCAGTTTTTTATTTGTTAAAAAAGTTTGAAATATCCAATAAATTTCGTTCCACTTCATGATTGTGTCCCACTTTTTTTACAAAATTACAGTTTTCTATTTTTATGTTTGAAGCCTGAAATGTGGCAAAAGGTCGAAATGTTCAAGGGATCCCGAATATTTCACAAGGCACTGTATATCAGCAAATGGAAATCAGCACTGTATATCAGCGGAGGCAGCAGCAGCGGTCCGGAAGGCGGAGGCAGCAGCGGCGGTCCGGAAGGCGGAGGCAGCAGCGGCGGTCCAGAAGGCGGAGGCAGCAGTGGTGGTCCGGAAAGCAGAGGCAGCAGCAGCAGTCCGGAAGGCGGAGGCAGCAGTGGCGGTCCGGAAGGCGGAGGTCCGGCCGAGCAAGGCAGAAGCGAAGGCAGAGGCGGAGGCCAGGCAGGTGGCACCAGAGGCAGAGTCCGGGCCAACAAAGGCAGAGTGAATGGCCCCGCGGGAGGCGGCCAGGCCGGAGGGGGCTTGGAGGGCCGAGGCAAAGGCGGACCAGGCACGGGAACCACAGCAGACACAGGAACCTGGAAGGACACAACACAGACGGACACAGACAAACAGACAGACACAGAGAGGGGCACAGAGACCGGGGCAGGCGCAGGCTTGGGGACAAGCACCGAAGCGGGGACTAGGGCAAGAACTGGCACGAGGACAAGGGCAGACACTGGCACAGGGACAGGGGCAAACACTGGCATGGGGACAGGGGCAGACAATGGCACGGAGACTGGAGCAGGCACACGCCCAGAGACTGGAGCAGGCACACGCCCGGAGACTTTGGCAGGCTCAGGGACAGCTAATGGTATGGGAACAATGGAAAGCACAGGGACAATGAAAGGCTCAGGCACAGGGACAATGAAAGGCTCAGGCATGGAGACAAAGAAAGGCTCAGGCACGGAGACAATGAACGGCTCAGGCACGGAGACAATGAAAGGCTCAGGCACGGAGACAATGAAAGGCTCAGGGTCGGGAGTCAGAGCAGGCTCAGGGACAGGGGCAGCCAATGGCACTGGGACAGGTTCTGGGACAGGGGCAGGCTCTCGGACAGGGGCAGGCTCTGGGACAAGGGCAGGCCCGAGGAGCAGAGTAGGTCCGGGGACAAGGCAAGGCTCAGGCTCGGGGACAAGGCAAGGCTCAGGCTTGGAGACAAGGCTAGGCTCAGGCTCGGGGACAAGGCAAGGCTCAGGCTCGGGGACAAGGCAAGGCTCAGGCTCGGGGACAATGCAAGGCTCAGGCTCGGGGACAAGGCAAGGCTCAGGCTCGGCCGATGGTGGTGGTGTAGCCACCTCTGGTGGCCGGAAGACTTGAGCGACCTCTGGTGGCCGGGATACTTGAGCAACCTCTGGTGGCCAGGAGGCTTGAGCGGGAGCAGCGGCCTCTGGTGGCCGGGAGGCATGAGAGGGAACAGCGGCCTCTGGTGGCCGGGAGGCTTGAGCGGGAACAGCGGCCTCTGGTGGCCGTGGAGCGGGAACAGCGGCCTCTGGTGGCCGTGGAGCGGGAACAGCGGCCTCTTGTGGCCATGGAGCAGGAACAGCAGTCTCTTGTGGCCATGGAGCAGGAACAGCGGCCTCTTGTGACCGTGGCGCGGGAAAAGCGGCCTCTTGTGGCTGTGGAGCGGGAACAGCGGCCTCTTGTGGCCGTGGAGCGGGAACAGCAGCCTCTTGTGGCCGTGGAGTGGTAACAGCGACCTCTTGTGGCCGGGAGACTTGGGCGACCTCTGCTAATCGGAGAACTTGGGCGACCTCGTGGACTGGGCGTGGACTGGGCGTGGTGGAGACCTCTGGTGGACTGGGCGTGGTGGAGACCTCTGATGGACTGGGCGTGGTGGAGACCTCTGGTGGACTGGGCGTGGTGGAGACCTTTCCCACCCGACCTATAGGCGTCCGAACCTATGCTCTCAGGGTCCTGTTAGGACATTGAGGGCCCCCGTAGGAAGACCGAGGTTTTTGAGGGGCCACTGTGGCTTCCAACCAGGTCAGTAGGGGATCGGGTGAGCATCCGCTTCAATAGGAACGTCTCAGCCTCCTCCTTGAGTGACCCAAAACTGGCTCACGTCAGTGAGCGCTTGGCCGCTTTGGTTCATCCACTCGCGATAGTCTCCATCCAATGCTGGGTCTCTCCTCAATGCAGTAGAAATGGTGTCTATCTTGGAACCGGGGCCGGTGGCCATCTTGGGATCCGCTAACGTAGGATTTTGGTTGGTGGCAATTTTGGAACTGGGGCTGGTGGCCATCTTCGGATCGGCCATCTTGGAACTGGGGCTGGTGGTCATCTTGGAACTGGGGCTGGTGGCCATCTTGGGATCAGCCATCTTGGAACTCAGGCTGGTAGCCATCTTGGAACTGAGGCCGGTGGCCATCTTGGGATCGGCCATCTTGGAACTGGGGCTGGTAGCCATCTTGGAACTGAGGCCGGTGGCCATCTTGGGATCGGCCATCTTGGAACTGGGGCTGGTAGCAATCTTGGAACTGAGGCCGGTGGCCATCTTGGGATCGGCCATCTTGGAACTGGGGCTGGTAGCCATCTTGGAACTGGGGCTGGTAGCCATCTTGAGACTCAGGCGTGAGGCGACGAGAGGGCGTGGAAAAAGTTGAAAATAGTTAAACTTTTTGGCTGAAGCGATGGAGCGTCAACCAATCAGGACACATCCTGCCATGTGTACCAGCTAAACTAGATCAAACATAATTAATAGCCATTTAGCTTTTTAAGAAAGGAGAAACACATACAAAAATAAACGAATAGAAATGTGTTTTTCATTTGAGTCAAAATATATGGAAGACCAATACTCAAAGTGATTGACATTTCCCACGAAACGCCCATAGAGCAACGAGTAAGACTACCCCCTTGGTCCATTCCGGGCGAACAGGCCATCATATTTTACTTTGAAGGCCGGTCGGCCAGTTACAATCCTGGACGTATTAAAATAAATGATAGTAGGCTGAAATGGACTGGTTGTTGCGCTCTGGGCTGGCCGTCAATTCGAGAGAGAGAGTTCCTCTATATTTAGATGAGGAGAAACCCAGAGTGAATGACAAACGCGGGGAGCGACAGATACAGGTATCACGTGCCCCCCCCCCCGCCGGCCGCGTAATAGATAGAAATTCTTCTTCTTCTGTATGGTTTATTGGCGGTTGGCAAACCAACTTAAAGGTGCAATACCGCCACCAACTGGACCGGAGCGTGAACGACAGATAAATAAACAAGTAAAGAAATAAACAAACCTAAATCCTCCTCACTAAAGTCAATGTCCCTTAAAAACTTTATAATGTATTGGTAAATCTTGCTGGCTGATTTCCCCAAAAGCCCAGACCGATAGGTAAAAATAATTAGCATTGAAGAAATAAATAGGATAAAAAAATACAAAGGAAGAATAAAACATACAAAACTATTATAATATACAAATAAATACATACATTTAAAAATAAGTAATTAATAAATAAAGTTAAAGATTATAATGGACAATAAATAAATAAGGTAATTATTACAAAAGTGAATAAATAAAAAAGCTAATTAAAAGAGATATATATACATTTATGTCTCATTGTATAATTTAATTACTGCCTACATTTATTTATTTACTGTATTTTTGTGCATTTAATTGTATGCTATTTGTTTTTTGAGCATTTATTTCTTATTTTGGCAGACTTGGTCTTCCATACTACAGTACGTTATATAATGTCAATAACTTTCCATGTACATGTAGCTCAGTTGGTAAGAGCATGGTGCTTGCACAGCAAAGGTTGTGTGTATGATTCCCATGTGTGCCAGTGTTATTTTCATCTAAATAAGTAATTAAAAAGATTACACATAGCATAGCGCCCTTTTCCCTTGGTTTACCTCTGAAGCTAAACGGGGTCGAACGTGGTCAGTCTATGAAAGGGAGAAACTGCTGCTGAAAGTTGTGTTGGATGGCCAGTAGGGGCACTTCTCCCTCTGGTCTAAAAATCAAATAAAAAAGCCCCAGGGCAGTGATGGGAACATCAGCCCTGTAATGGGTTCTGTCTTTTGGATGGGAGGTTAAATGTGTGTCCAGTCTCTTTGTGGTCACTCAAGGTCCTATGTCACTCTTCGTAAGGGGTGTTAACGTGTCCTGGACACATTTTCAATCTGGCCCTCATATCGTCATGACAACCTGATCATCCCCAGCTCTCCATTGGCTCATTCATCCCCTCCCCCCCTTCCCCCAGGCCATTGCTGCAAATGAGAATATGGTGTCAGTCAACTTGCCTGGTAAAATAATGGTAAATATATACATTTCAATCTAAACAACTCCAGACCACATCCTATTTTTAGGGCCATTTAATTTCTATTCAGAATGAATTCATTATATTGCAATATGGTATGATCCTATTTGCAGTGTGTAATCCCAAGTAAAAAGGTATATTTAAATTATAGTCCAGTATTATACTTCTGGTAAACTTGTTTAACCATAAGTATATATTTAAAATATTTAAGCATATATACTTTTAAAATATACATACCAAAATAATATATTAGAAGCATATTAAGGATAAAAAAATATATTTCAAGTACAATTAAGTATACTTTTATTTTCCATGGGATACAAAACAATAATATATTATTTTATTGTTGGGGGGGTCCCCCGTGTCTCTCCTCTTCCATTTTTTTCATGTTCAATTCCCTTTATCCATCACCACTTCGGCAGTGCCTCATAGGTGAAATTGATCACATGCTTCTTCCAAGCATTTATTACCAATCATCTGATTTTATCACAGTGGTCATTCAGGGTGGAAGTACATACAGTATGTGGGAGGAATTACACATTCGCAAACTTCACAACCTTGATTGAATTCATAGGCAACCGACCTTCCCACAAGGAGTCGCAGGAGAGCGACTTGCAATGTACTTGTGCCCGACTACTTACCCGACTACTTACCCGACTACTTACCCGACTACTTACCCGACTACTTACCCGACTACCCCGAGCAGCGCTCTACCAATTTACGCCTCTCCGAGCAAAACTTGTAGGCACCCTTTAGACCTGCATGACAAAGCCATCAAAGAATATTGCATTAAGGCAATGAAAAGTGTCGGTTTATATTTGTGAGTCTAGTCTCAAGAATCTCGCCCACTAGAGTTGCAAGTGTGATGGTTTTATAGTTTATATGATTTTATAATTTCCATGGAAATTAGAGAACACTTAACAGTTCCAGGTAAAACCCATGAACTAATGAATTTCTGTGCACGTTTGTGTTTGTGCGCGTGTGTGTGTGTGTTGAGGCTAGAGTAGGAGGTGAGTATTGTATCAGAGAACCCTGACTGATATACAGACAGTGGAGGCAGACTGTGGACCCACAGTAAACATCTGTAGTTAGTGATTAACACAATTTAAACAGATCATCCTAACAGTCCTGTCACTGACTTGTTTCTAAAGATGTAAGTAATAAAATATATTTGCAGTCATTACTTTTGTAATGTATTTCTTAATTGAAAAATTGTCTAGATTATTAATTATACAGTTCTCGTATTGTGGACCTTATTATTAGTTGTTCGCTAGAAAAGCAGGCAATGGACGTTTTTCACTATGGCTGGTTGTTCTTCGTCCTATTCTTTGGAAAAATTATATGTTGGTAGGGACTATGAAGTTGCCATAATAGCATGCTGATAAACACTACAAAGGTTCATTTTTCAAAACTGGAATAAGACATCTGTTATAATTTGTCAAGATTTGATTGGTTTTATTAAGACTATTAAAACAAATGTTTAATCGTGAGCATATAACTATAGATTAACATGAACTGTATGCTAGCATTAGCTAATGCCTTGCCTCTTGACAGTTTCCATTGGCTATATCATCTGTAGATGTCATGGGCTGGCTCTTCTTTGTGTCTATGGCTCTCACTTGGTGGCCGACATCCGCTCTCAGCACATCAGGTAATAAATAGAGTTGTATGCTAAAGTTTAGGCACCCCTGAGAATTTCCATGATTTTCATTTATAAATAATAAGCTGTTTGGAGCAACAATTTCATTCTGAAAATGTGCAATATGCATCAAGACAAAATTAGACAGGTGCATAGGTTTGGGCACCTAAACAGAAATATCACATCAATATTTGGTTGAGCCTCCTTTAGCAGAAATAACAGCCTCTGGGCACTTCCTATAGACTGTAATGAGTGTCTGGATTCTGGATGAAGGTATTTTGGAACATTCTTCCTTGCAAAACATCTCCAGGTCAGTTAGGTTTGATGTTTGCCGAGCATGGACAGCCCCCTTCAAATCACCCCACAGATTTTCAATGATATTCAGGTCTGGGGACTGGGATGGCCATTCCAGAACATTGTACTTGTTCCTCTGCATAAATGCCAGAGTAGATTTTAAGCAGTGTTTTGCGTTGTTGTCTTGTTGAAATATCCAGCCCCAGCGTAACTTTAACTTTGTTCAACTGATTCCTCTACATTATTCTCAAATATCTGCTGATACTGAGTGGAATCCATGTGACCCTGAACTTTAAAAAGATTCCTAGTACCGACACTGGCCACACAGCCCCACAGCATCATGGAACTTCCACCAGATTTTACTGTGGGTAGCAAGTGTTTGTCTTGGAACATGGTGTTCTTTTGCCTCTATGCATAACGCCCCTTGTTATGACCGAATAACACCATCTTTGTTTCATCAGTCCACTGTTTGTGGCGTGTGTGCAGAAAATGTCACTACTGAGATATTACTGTCTCCTTCAGTAATTTGACAGATCAAAATGGAAATGCTGATCCCACCACGCATTTACTTATAAATGAAAATCATGGAAATTGTCCGGGGTGCCTAAACTTTTGCATACGACTGTGTATCATTGTAACATCCAGTCCCAGGTTTTAAATCGCCATAAAAATATTGTCCACCACCACGTGATGAAATTACACTTGCAGGGACAAACATTACTACATATTTTTGTAATTTGTTGTTAATGTTTTTATATTATTTGGTAAAGGTACAGTGCAAGACAAACTAGAGTACAATCTACCTGTTACATTGACTAAAGAATACTTTAAAATATGACAGAAATACAGGTAAATCACAGATCTGCTGCCAAAAAGTGCTTTGCTGTGATAATAGTTAAACACCAGCAGATTTAATGACATTACATACTTTCAAGTTAATTAATCAATCTCCAATGGCCACAGTTGACCAGATTACACAAGACTTTACATCTGGGATTCAGGGATTAATTGAGGTCTAAAACTAGTTGGAAGATGCCAGACTTTTTTGGTCAGTGTTTTCCAGGGGACCTGAGGCACACATGCTCCTACGCTCCAAACGGGCAAACAGCTTCCTGGAAGAACTGAAAGCCCCATCCATGAAGCGTGAATGTGTAGAGGAGAAATGTGACTTTGAGGAGGCAAGAGAGATTCTCTCAACCATGGAGGCTACGGTAAGATGATTTAAATTTCTTTGTTTGTGTATTACACAATCATGGTAAACAAAAACAGCCAATGACCACCTTCAACTTGATTTCAGATGGAATTCTGGACGGTTTATATAGGTTGGTGAAATCTCTTTTTTCACAGTGGACATTCATATAGTAAGAGTTTATCTTTTAATTTTTTAAGTATATTAGACAACATACTGTACATATTTGGAAAGCTGAATGATGGCAGAGCTATTTTTAGACTACATTAACTGTCTACATTAACTATTCAATTATACCGTTCAGACACCACTTCCCAAGCTTCTGTCCAATAGACATGTTGTCTCTTTATTTTATGTATGTATTAGATGGGAACCAGTGCATTGTAAACCACTGTGTGTATGGGACCTGTGTTGACCTCTTTCAGTCATATGCTTGCCGATGCAATCCAGGATTTGAGGGAAAACACTGTGACCAAAGTGAGCATGAAGTGAAACTACTGTCTATGTATTGTCCAGACCTGTGTTGTGTTTGATGTTTTCTAATCAATAATATATTAAAGGTACAATATGTAGTTTTCCAAAACAATAACAAAAGATGTACTTTGCATTAAAAAAGCAAACATCTCTATACCTATATTATATATATTTCTTAGTTGTGTACTTACATTATCCTAAATGTTTCCACCAACTTTCAAATCCAGAGAAATTTGTAATATAATTCGAAGACATGGGACGTTTCATTTTGTCTTCAGTCAATGGCGCCATTTAAAACATTTGACTGCGCTAGTTGCTTTAAGTTCCAGGGAACCGCCAAACATAACGTGTATGAAGTTGTAATATTTTTAACAATACATTACTTTGTCAGTGAACATTTTTTCTGACGGAGATGCTAGATTGGAAGGTTCTTCTTCTTCTTTGGGTTATTGGCGGATCGTAACCAACTTAAGGTGCATCTACTACCACCAACTGCACCGGAGTGTGAGGCCGGTCACGGCCCACCCAATTCAACACCACCCACCACACCCACGACCCTAGAGATTAAAATACAGCCCACTACCCCCCCACACCACTACCTACCCTCCCCCTTCCCCTTCCCTTTCATCAGCTCGTGAACCATCTCCTCCGTGACATCAGTAACACCCATAAACTCCCTAGCAGCACCCACCACAACATCTATCCTAGCATTCCTTCCCTTAACCTGACTACAAACATTCACCACACTACACAGAAACGCCAAAAACTCAACCCTGCCCACCACCAGTGAATCCTTACCCACCACACACTCATGCTTACAGTTCTCTGACAACACCACACTGTGAACACCCATACGTCCTCCAACACCGGGCCTACAACCCTCTACTTCTCCACCTGCACAACAACCCCAAGTCCCCCTACTCTCTGCACCGCTTCCGCATGCGTGACCCCATCTACCATCTTAACCCGCTGTGCCTCCGCCGCCTTCTTCTGAAACACACACCCCCCAAACGCAGCACTGTGCTCCCCACCACAATTACAAAACCTCACCATGTCCCCTACCCCACACTTACCATACTCATGCGCACCCCCACACCTACCACACCTACCCTTCCCTCTGCACACAGCAGCCACATGCCCCATCCGCTGACAATTAAAACATCTCAGTGGCAGTGGCACAAATTCCCTTACATAAAAACTAAGATACCCTAAGTGCACCCTACTCGGCAAAGGCCCCTCAAACTCCAAAAAAACCGTGGGACTCACCCTATCTAACCCCAATGCCCTACTGCCCAACCGTCTGGCCTCCAACACCACCCCACCCGACACAATCTCCTTAAGCTCCTCCATTGACAGATCCTCTGGCACACCCGTGATCACCACTCTCACCTTCACCGCACTCCCAGGCACCATACACCTCACCTTACCCCCATTCAACACCTCCAACTTCATCAACTTATCCCTCAGAGCCACATTACCCACCACAATAAGAACCCTCCCACCACTCAAACACCTAGCATCCACCACCGTACCAACCTGATCTCTAATTGCTGCCGTGAGTGACACCGGGTGTAACAGCTTACCTGTCAGGGCCGAAAACTCCACAATCACCTTATACCCCTGCTCCTCACCACCAAGTGCCGGCCCTTCACCCTCTCCCGAACTACTCTCACCCCCCTCTTTCTTCCGTGCCCGCTTCTTCTTCCTCTTAACATACCGTGCTTCTTCAAACCCTACCGCCAATCCAGCTACACACCCACTCCCATCCGAGCTCCCTTCCATGCCGACCTCACCGTCGCAACCCGCCACCAGCAAGGTATTCCTCCTAGTCTCCCTTTCCAGTGCCAGTCTATCAAGCTCAATTATCTCTGCCAACTCCTGCTCCAACTCCATCGCAGTGGAACCCCACGAGGACGCCATGCCCCTTACTCTCGTTCGGATCGCCGACAACGCGCTCGCTTGAGAATCCAGCTGCTCCATACACGTCCTCCCTCTAGCTAGATCGTCCCCCCTCTGCAACACTTTACGCACTTTCAGTCAGATTGGATGGTTGTCATTGACGACGATAACAAAACCCATGATCCCACGCTACTTCCCGACGTCATTCAAGTACATCTTTTGCTATTGTTTTGATTGAGAGCCCCCTGGTGGCCAAACACTACACTTGTACGTTTAACTAAAACACATTTGGCATTTTTAGGACGGGATTGTGTTTTGTCTGGGAGAGTATTTGCTGTAGCATGTCTTGTTGTGTCAGTGGTTATACTACCTATATTGGTGTTGAATCTGTCTATTGTGTCCAGCGTGCACAGCCACCAACTGCTCCATAGCCAACGGGGACTGTGACCATGAATGTCATGAGAGCAAAGATGGCCTGAGTCGTACCTGCAGCTGTCTCGAGGGATACCGTCTAGAACCCAATTCAAGAGAATGTGTCCCAATAGGTAAAACGTCTTCTGGGACCCTGGTTATAGAAACCTCTGGCTAGGGTTTTTCCTGCATTAAGCCTCACATTCCTCTGTATTAGAATCCCTTTTCTTCACATATTGTTTATGTAAGGATTTTTCCTGATTGTAATCTGTAAGAATGCACTTTGATTTTAGGTATAGTTCCACAGGGTCTGAGTATTTCAAAGTATGTGTAGCGGCATGTACTCTCTCTTGCGTTGTGTAGTAAAATCCAAATCCGTTGCTCTCTGTTGGCTATCACAGCCGTTTATTCTGATAAATAACAGAGTGGTGTCTCAATCACATGCGGCATACATCGAGCTCCAGTTATGAAACAGGCTGCTTCAGACTGACAAACCGTATTACAGGTCCTTTTAAAAAAAATTGCATATTGTGATAAAGTTCATTATTTTCCAAAATGTAATGATAAAAATTAAACTTTCATATATTTTAGATTCATTGCACACCAACTGAAATATTTCATGTCATTTATTGTTTTAATACTGATGATTTTGGCATACAGCTCATGAAAACCCAAAATTCCTATCTCAAAGAATTAGTATATCATGAAATGGGTCTCTAAACGAGCTATTAACCTAATAATCTGAATCAACTAATTAACTCTAAACACCTGCAAAAGATGAGGAAAAGATTACTCCATTTTCCTCAAAGCAATTCTCCAGTACCTAGAGTTGAAATGGCAAAATTCGAAATCAGTGTTCTCATTGCTGTTTTCATGTAGCCTAATATTTGTAAAAAATACTACTATAGAGTAACAGTATCACCTCCTCACAGTGTTAGATCCTGTTTTCCCAGGTCTACATGGGCACTTTTGTCTTTAAGAATGTCAAAGATGTGTGTTTGTGTTGTCAGAAGTTCTAAAAGGCATACGATTCTTTATGAAAACGCTAAGTTCACACAACCCCAATAGAATTGTTTTCTCAACCCAGTTTCCTGGGGTATGTTTTACTATGTGTCTGTGTAATAGGTTTCTAAATTCTACACTCTAAAAACTGCTGGGTTAAAAAATAACCCAACCGCTGGGTCACTATTGGACAGAACACGTGTTGGGTTGGTTTGACCCAAGTGCTGGGTTTTACCATTCAACCCATATTTCTGGGTCATTAATTTGACCCGACAAGTGGGTGAAATTAACCCTCTTGCTGGGTTAAGTCTTACTCATGTGCTGGGTTATTTCCTGTCTCATTTCCTTTAAAAAAATTAGTAACAAATACTTTTTTATATTACAAATGTAAATTAATTATTGTCTCTGTAATACAATAAACCAGAGGCCACTATATGTGATTTCAATCTTGTTTAATTGCTTTTTAAACATTTTTAATACATTTCTTTATACTTTTTTTAATACAAGTATTGAATACAATTGTAGACTTTATATTACAAATGTAAATCTGCCCATATATTCAGGCTATAAAAGTCATTAAATAAACTAATTTGAACTCATACGACTACAATTTCATTTATTAAGGTCCTTCAGAGGCTAGGCGATGGTCCTTAGCATTCGGAGAACACATAAATTGAACAGGCTAGCAAGTGCACGTCATTGCGTCAGTGAAAATATCAGCCTTGGCGCTGCAATTCAACAGTAGACAGTGGCAATTTGTACTGGCATATAAATGTTAAACTTTACTTATATACTACAGTTTTAACAAATGTACAGTAACGTTAGATACTAAAGATACTTATATTTGAAAGCATAGTGCTTTAGCGCTCTGAATCCACTAATGTTCGCTTTGCACATAATTGTGGGTGATTTCGGAGCGCGAAGGACACACACATGCATTTGACCCAGCATGAGCAACCCAATAATGTGTTTACAGTACCCCAAACAACCCAATATTTTGACCCAGCACAATCAACCCAACAATGTGTTTACAGAAACAACCCAGCATTTTTTTGAGTGTGAGGTCTGTCAAATGGGCAGCCATTTTTTTCCTCAAGCTAAGCTGTCTCAGTTTTCTCTAAGACAGGGTTGTAGGTGTGTGTCTTTTAAAGGGTCGTAAAAGAAGATGTTCAGGTACATAGGTTCAAACTATCTGAGTTATGTCTGAGACAAAATGGAACCAAAGGAAGATTTGCCTTAAACACAGAAACTCAGATAGTTTGAACCTATGTACCTGAACATCTTGTTTTACGACCCTTTAAAAGACACACACCTACAACCCTGTCTTAGAGAAAACTGAGACAGCTTAGCTTGAGGAAAAAAATGGCTGCCCATTTGACAGATCTTAGAATTTAGAAACCTATTATGCAGACACATAGTAAAACATACCCCAGCAAACTGGGTTGAGAAAACAATTCTATTGGGGTTTTGTGAACTTAGCATTGTCATTAAGAATCGTATGCCTTTTAGAACTTCTGACAACAAAAACACACATCTTTGACATTCTTAAAGACAAAAGTGCCCATGTAGACTTGGGAAAACAGGATCTAACACTGTGAGGAGGTGATACTGTAACTCTATAGTAAACAAAGGAGACACCATCCTAGACCCTTATCAATATAATGCCCTTTGCTATTTGTGAATAGAGCGTATTGAAAGAGGAGTTTCTCCCCCCTCCCTGCCCCCTTGGCTGTAGTGAGTTTCAAAGGACTGGTTAACCAACATAAACAGAGATTACACATTTTTTACCAGAACTGCATTTGCATGTCCATTTTCTTGTGCCGTAGAGAAAGAGACACACAGATACACTTGATGTTGTCCCAATAATCACATATTGATCCAAATTTAACAGAATTTAGGTCTGTGTATAGCAAACTGACCAAATTAATACCCTTCTCACAGATGCTTTTACAATCTTCTAGACACCTGCTGGCTAAAGCATTAAACATGATGTACAGAGAAACACATAGGGGCAGCTTAGTTTGCAGAAACCAATGGCAGCCAGACAACAACCCTGATTAGTGAAAATCTAAAGTCTGTCACACAACTAAATGTTCTATAATAGAACGAGAGACACACACTCTGAGTTAGAAGGTTAGGCCTGAGAAACCTAGAGAAACCACTTTTATAAACCAAGAGAGTTATCTACCAAACCTTTGTTGACCAAAGACATTTTGGACATTTTTAGAAGTCTAATATTCTGAGAACTGTTAAAACAACATATTTAATGAGCTTTGATAAGCTTATCTTTGAAAACATATCAGGATTAAATACACCTATAGGAAGCTCATGACACCATGTCTATGCTGACTCTGGAACTATTTGGAAACTGTAGAATGAGCGGTGGGGGGAAAGGCCTTAGGACGGCCTTAGGGCCCTGGCTTGACACTGACCAATCTCTACCCTGAATCCCACTCATCAAAGTTTTGACAGCTCAGTTTAGGGACGGCCTGTACCGTAGGAACTCCTTAATGGGTTGGAACTTACAGACGAACCAATCCCTAGTTTTAAACCCACTCGTCAAAGTTTTGACAGCTCAGTTTAGGGGACGGCCTCTACCATAGGAACACATATAAGGGTTGGAAAGCATAATTCCCAAGGTTTTGACACCTGTGGCTTACATGGACCAATAGGAACACACCAGGGGTGGGGAAATGGGCGGGGAAAAGGGGGCGGGTCTTAAATGCCTCAGCCAATCAGAACGCTTAGATCCACCTGTCAAATAGGTGCTCATAATGTTTTGGCTGATAAATGGATGGGTACTACTACTTCTCTCTCTTGTACCTGACTGATTGATTATGTCACTAATTGTTTAGGATCTCTTCTCACCTGGCAGTTTAGGTCTTAATTGGGCTCTAATTGAAAGGAAAGACCAAAAACCAGCATACAATAGGCTGTGGAACCAGTTTGAGACCCCTGGTTTAGGGGAGCAGCCAAAAATGCCTCTCAAGCACATTACCGTAATCAATTAAAAAGAATCCAAAGACAGAATCTGGTATTCTCACAATTTTATTTTGAAGATACATGTAAAAAAAGGTAATTAAGTCATCAAAAAAATTATGAATGGTTGCCGGCACCACTGTCTTAGCGTGTTCATTCATCTGTGTCTTAATTATTTTTTTTTCTGAGTGTTTTAACATGTTTCTTTTTCCATGTCTTAGCATGTTTCTTCCTCAGTATCTAGTATGGTTTTTCCTCAGTGTCTTAGTGTTTTTTACCTCAGTGTCTTAGGGTGTATCTTTCTCCATGTCTTAACATGTTCCTTCCTCTGTGTCTTAGTGTGTTATTTCCTCAGTGTCTTAGTGTGTTTCTTCCTCTGTGTATTATCGTGTTTCTTAATTGGTGTCTTAGCATGTTCAGTTCTCAATGTCCTTAGCATGTTTCTTCTTCAGTGTCTTAGTGTGTTTCTTCCTCAGTGTCTTAATGTGTTTTTTCCTGAGTGTTTTAACATGTTTCTTTTTCCATGTCTTAGCATGTTTCTTCCTCAGTATCTAGTATGATTTTTCCTCAGTGTCTTAGTGTTTTTTACCTCAGTGTCTTAGGGTGTATCTTTCTCCATGTCTTAACATGTTCCTTCCTCTGTGTTTTAGTGTGTTTTTTCCTCAGTGTCTTAGTGTGTTTCTTCCTCTGTGTATTATCATGTTTCTTACTTGGTGTCTTAGCATGTTCAGTTCTCAATGTCCTTAGCATGTTTCTTCTTCAGTGTCTTAGTGTGTTTCTTCCTCAGTGTCTTAATGTGTTTTTCCTCATTGTCGTAGCATGTTCCTTTCTCCATTTCCTAGCATGTTTCTTCCTCAGCATCTTAGCATGTTTTTTCCTCTGTGTCTTAGCATGTTCCTTTCTCCATGTATTAGTGTGTTTCTTCCTAAGTGTCTTAGGGTTTTCCTTCCTCCATGTCTTAGGGCATTTTTTCCTCTGTGTCTTAGCATGTTGTTTCCTCTTAGTCTTAGCATGTTCATTTCTCCATGTCGTTAGTGTGTTTCTTCCTCCATGTCTTAGCATGTTTCTTCCTCCATGTCTTAGCATGTTCCTTCCTCTGTGTCTTAGCATGTTCCTTCCTCTGTGTTTTAGTGTGTTTCTTGTTAAGTGTTTTAGCGTGTTTCTTCCTCCATGTCGTAGCGTGTTTCTTCCTCCATGTCTTAGCATGTCCCTTCCTCTGTGTCTTAGTGTGTTTCTTCCTAAGTGTTATATCGTGTTTCTTCCTCCATGTCTTAGCGTGTTTCTTCCTCCATGTCTTAGCATGTTCCTTCCTCCACATATTACTGTGTTGCTCAGTTTGTGACTGCATGCTGTTTTAATAAACAGTATCTCTCTATTCTATTCCTGACATTAGATGACCAATCGTGTGGCCAGCTGCTGGTGGCCAAGACAAGCCACAGTAAATCCAAAGAAGTTCTTCAGCCCTGGGTGTTTGGGGGAGAAATAGGCAAGAAGGGGGAGAGTCCTTGGCAGGTACGATTGATCCACTGATCAGTACAGTTTCCATAAATTCATTATGTTTCTATACCATGCACTTTACCATGCACAAATTGCATTAATAAATTAACTAATGTTCACAGGATTCTTTTTCTCATAGCATGAAAACTGACACTGGACCTAAACAACCTAACAACATCTAACAAACAAATGTTTGGGTGTGTAACATTGCTCTATGAAGTTTAGTTTAAAGTGTGCGTGTGTGTGTGTGTGTGTGTACTTCATGGGTGTTGGCCTAGGCTCTCATAAGAAATGCCAGGGGAGAATTCCATTGTGGAGGGGTTTTGATTGATCAGAACTGGGTCCTCACCGCAGCCCATTGCCTAGAAAACAGCCGTCGCTTTTCTGTTAGACTCGGTAAGTCCCATTATACTGTAGCGTTATCACAACACCAGGGGATTTGTAAATTATAAGGATTAGTATTCCCTCTGGCTGACCAGTCCTCATAAAACAAAAACATTTTAGACCTGGTATAAAACAACCAGGGGTTTATCATTGTGAATCTCTATTTAATACATTTTTCAAATTGACTATTTCAACAACAGGTGATTACGAGCGCAACCATTTTGAGGATAGCGAAGTCCAATTGCAGGTGACCAAATTCTTCCCTCACCCGAACTACAACAAAATCACAGTGGACAACGACATCGCCCTGCTTCGCCTGGCTTCCCCGGTCACCTTCACCAAGTACATAATCCCTGCGTGTCTCCCTGGCCGCGGCTTGGCCGAGCGTGTGCTCCACCTGAACGGCACCAATACCGTGGTGACGGGCTGGGGCAAGCAGAACCACAGTTCCAGTGGATTCAGCTCAGCCTTAAACTACATCAAGGTGCCGCTGGTGCAGAAGGAGAAGTGTGCACAGCACATGGCCAATAACGTGTCGGACAATGTGCTGTGCGCCGGCGTGATTGGCCGGCGGGAGGACGCATGTGAGGGCGACAGTGGCGGACCCATGGTCACCTTGTATCGCAACACCTGGTTCCTCATTGGCTTGGTGTCCTGGGGTGAAGGCTGTGGCAACATAAAAAAACTGGGCATTTACACCAAGGTTTCTAACTACAACGAGTGGATTGATCGTGTGCGAGATGGTTGGGCCAAAACCCAACAGCCATGAGACTACACGTCTCCACCCCACTAAAATTTAGAAATGTATTTCTGTGTGAAATAAAACACATATTGACTTTCCAATGTCTTTATTGCAGCATCATTATTTTGTTGTGTTTAGAGAGTACGTTACATTAGAATGATGGCCACAGTTTAAACGTACAATATGTAACTTTTCTGCATTAAAAAAATTAAAATATCACCATACCTATGTTATATATTTTTAGTTTTTGTGTACTTACATTATCCCAAATGTTTCCACCAACTTTCAAACCCAGAGAAATTTGTAATGCAATTCGAAAACACAGGATGTTTCGTTTTGTCACCCGTCAATGGCGTCATATAACCTTTGACTCCTCCAGTTGCTTTAATTTCCGGGGAACCACCAAATGGCCTTACATAAAGTGAATAACTGTAACTAAGCTGTAAAGTGAATAAAGCTATAATTTATTTAATAATACACAGCGCCAGCGCTAGCTATAAGCAAGAACCATTCGCCTGGCAAAACTACAGTATATTTTACCAGCAACACAAATTCAGATTTTCTATTTCAAAATAATAGTGTTCGTAAGGCATTACAATAATCATTGATAATTCATTGCATAGATAGGTAGTGGGTCCATGTTCATGTGTTGCTTAAATTAGTCTATTCTTGTATAAAACAGACTCTAGTGAATGTTTTTCAAATGTAATTGTGTTTTCACGAAATACTGACAATATATTCAATCAAATTGTGTGAACAACATATTTGTTTCTGTTTTTAATAAAAAGTTATTAAAACATATTAAATTATAATTTTTTGCTATCACATGCAATATTGTTTCTTTACACACAATACAATTGTATTTGGTTAAAATTCACTAGCTCTATAATGAATTAACAACGATTATTGCAATGAATTAAAATGAGCGCTATTGGTTTGAAAAAACAACGATCTGAGTTCCCTTTGCTGGCATAATAGGGTTATTGTTTTGATTGAGAGACCCCTAGCGGCCAAAACCTACATATAGTACCTTTAAATTCTTTGCTGGACTGCTGAACTCTTCAGTAAACTATATTCTAAACTTTTTTCAGATAAATTAAATTTGACATATTACATTTTCCCACTTAATTAACAACTATATACTTTATTATTTTTTACCCAGCCCTAGATTATATAGACACATTTTCTATTGCTTATTTTAGCTCATTGTTGCACATATCACAGTTAAATATCGGCAATAGAACAAACACTTGAACATCCATAGAACATAATTTTCGGACACATCACTGTCAGGAAATTCACTAGATAACAACCCATCTAGTGTAAATGATCAAATCTGTAAGGTTACAACTAGTGATACTTTATGTGAATATCAAACCGACCCCTACACACTACACCCTTGCTCGAGGGGCCCAGCGTGGTCAGGTGGGTGACCTCCCCTTAGGATGGCTAGGGGTTTAGAAAACACTTCAACTTCAAGACTCCTTACCTAAATGGTGCCACTGGTAATTAATAAAACAATAATTAATTTCTAATTTACAAATCCCTCCTATCTTTTCAGATAAAAAAATATATATCATTTTGACATATCATTTTGATGTGTCAAAAAAATTCACCTCATATCATTGGGCACTAGAAATTAATCAGTTCCCAATGGGATTCTAATTCCTTAGCCACTTGTTAGCCGAGGCTACATCAGTGCACACTCACTCAAAGTTGTTATTGGAGTGTCTAATAAGACACTACAGCTTTGGGCACTTTTGCTCCTTCAACTTTGGGACACTTGAGCAAATCACGCAGGCGCATCTGAACATGCATTTTGAGGGCAGAGGGTACACTGGAGTGTGGAGGGGTCCGTTTGGGAGTTTAGCATCTGTCTACTTCCTACTATTACCCTACTGTAGCTTGCTGTATTTCCTGAGCACAGAATTGAGTCCTCTCCACATTTGCTGCTATAACTAACGTTCAGTGTCTCAAGACTCCTTAAATCCCTGCAGTAAAGATTCATTATTGCTAGGATAACTTTTTTATGTGCGTAGGAGAATTGTTACTCAGCTGAGAAATATAACAAAGAAATCTATAATGATACATCTCCACAAAACAGTTTATCAGCTACATGCTATTGACTGTATTCCATTGTAATACTCCCCTCTAGGTGTAACTTTACACTGGTTTATTTGGACTGGTGTACGGTCTACAGTGCGTTCCATTATTACAGCGGTTCTCAAACCTCTCCTGGGCCAGCCATTCCTTGTATTAGATGTATCCCAGAGTTAACAAGTGGATTCAGGTGTGCTAACTAATTATCAAGCCCTTGGCTGCTGAAATCCGAGCTACGTCAGGGCAAAAGCAAAACTGGGAGACGGATTGGGGTCCCCAGGAGAGGTTTGTGAACCACTGCAGTATATAGCCAAAGTGACAATATGCAATGATAAGATAATATAAATTATTATGAAATATTATTTAAATGCCAAATACAAACATATAAACACTGTAATTGAACTCGTAACAAACAGTTATTGGTAGTCACAATGGAATTGAGAATGGACGCTAAAATGAAGCGCACTAGCGATATGTTAAGTAGACCAACATAATATCTCATCATACCTCTGGTCACATCTTGATATTAAACATAATTGTGCTTTTACATGTTAGTTGCATCATTTTTCCAACACTGCCTATGACTACACTACTTTTAAGAGCATGGCAGATATCTGAATTTCTCAGATCCACTTCCCAATTTAATTAACACATTATGACTTCAGAGCCTTTAAATGCACTAAATAAAACCTACATATCTTTAAACCTAGTCCTGGAATTATTAACTATTTCAAACAAGATTCTCTATTGATAATGCTTTAGGTCTAGGACTAGACTTATTTAATGTCTGAAAAACTGGCCCACGAGTTTGAGGACCGTCTTAAGGCTACGTGTGGTGAGCTGCCGAGTCCCAGACTGCGTAATGTGGCACTGTTAGGTTGGGCTGTTTGCCACCTCCTTCCTTTTTTTCAGCTCTTGCTCGTATTTTTCCAGCTGGGTCAAGAATCCTGAGTTGGGGTCCACCACAGAGCGAGAAGTCCTCACTTTCTGAAGAAGGAAAAGAGTAAATAATTGTAATATGATCCTTTGGCCATGGAGAATCCTGCACATAGAGTAACTGAATCTAAATACATATTGGGTGCATCCCAGTAGTCTAATCCAAGTACTCTAATCCCAGTGGTCTAATCCCAGTGGTCTAATCCCAGTAGTGTAATCTCAGTAGTCTAATACCAGTGGTCTAATCCCAGTAGTCTAATCCCAGTAGTCTAATCACAGTGGTCTAATACCAGTGGTCTAATCCTAATAGTCTAATGCCAGTGGTCTAATCCCAGTAGTCTAATTCCAGTAGTCTAATACCAGTGGTCTAATACCAGTGGTCTAATCCCTAACGTCTAATGCCAGTAGTCTAATCCCAGTTGTCTAATGCCAGTAGTATAATACCAGAAGTCTAATACCAGTGGCCTAATACCAGTGGTCTAATCGCAATGGTCGAATGCCAGTAGTCTAATATCAGTGGACTAATTCAAGTAGTCTAATGCCAGTGGTCCAATTCCAGTAGTCTAATCCCAGTAGTCTAATTCTAGAAGTCTAATGCCAGTGGTCTAATCCCAGTAGTCTAATCCCAGTAGTCTAATCCCAGTAGTTTAATCCCAGTAGTCTAATGCCAGTAGTCTAATGCCAGTGGTCTAATCCCAGTAGTCTAATCCCAGTAGTCTAATCCTAGTAGTCTAATGCCAGTGGTCTACTCCCAGTATTCTAATCCCAGTAATCTAATCGCAGTAGTCTAATGCCAGTGGTCTAATCTCAGTAGTCTAATCCCAGTAGTCTAATCGCAGTGCTCTAATGCCAGTGGTCTAATCCCAGTAGTCTAATGCCAGTGTTCTTGGGTGCATATTTATTTTAGGTTAATTGAAGATGAAGACCAGGAGACATGTAAAGTGGAATGAAATGAATCAATATGTGCTACAATGAAAAGAAGACAAATTATGAAATAATGACAAATCAATACCTGACCATTTTCATCCATCACTCTCACCCATTCATCCATTCTTATCTCACCTACCGTAAACGCATCAGCCAATGAGAGGTTGCGGTACTTCATGAGGTATGCTATGCAGATGGTGGCAGAGCGACTGCGACCATTCTTGCAGTAGACCACCGTTCGGCCTCCCTTAGACGCCTGGTCCTGGATGGCGTCGGCACAGCTGTCGAAGTAGCGGTACAGGTCTTCCTTTGGGTCGTCATAGACGGGCACACGCAGCACTGCCACACATGATGCCGCAGGAAAGGGCTGCTGCTTGGACACGTTGATGCACAGCGTTACTGCCTCCTGCTGGATGAGGGCGTCGGTGCAGGCTGAGCGTGCGTTACTGACGAAGAGTGCGTTGGTGACTTTGCAAAGCTGGAGCTGCGGCTGGAACATCTTTATATAGTGACCTTTGATGGTGATACATCGACTCTCCCTAACCAACCGTGCGCTAAGTTGAAACACTCACTTGCACGACACAAAAGTTTATATTCCATACTTGATGCAAACACAAGCACTTAAATAAAACATTTTCCTACAGAAACTTCACATTGACATATGCACTGAGGGCTCCAAAAAAATGATCACACTATACTAGTGTGCCCCCTCTAAGGACACCAAAAACACATGCCAGGATATTTTCACACTTACAGTGACATTCCTTCCTTCCAGAAAGATACACTCATTAATATCGACTATGCACTTGCTGTCTCACTCGAACACATAGTCTTCAATATTAAACTGTCTCTCCTTCGGGCTGTGGGGGTTGCCTTGACCGTCCACTCTGGCCACCTGACTCTGCTCTAACAGCTAGCTATATTTATTAAAGGGGTAGGCATGTTCACGGTCAGACACTCCCTGGGTCCTAACACCAGCTCAGTTAATTTCCAAAGGCTCCGCTGCAATGACTATTAATATAATAATCTGGTTTGCTTTATTGTGTAGAGGGCATGCAAGATGCACACACCCACACTGATTTCTGAAGGGTAGACCAGCATGGCGATCATATGAGTTAAATTAATAGCAGCGTATAATAGTTATTATATACAGAATACTACTTGTTTTCTAAGCACATCCCTGAAGCTGCTTGTATGTGATGGACAACACAGCATTAGTGCTGCTCATTATTAGCACAATCCCAAACACACTGAAATCCTATATTGTGTCATTCTGTGCAGCTCTGGCGTTTGCTGTCACCGCCACCCTATCCTATTTCTCTGTCATCATTTGGATTTTGAGGTCAAACCGAGGCAGATAGGAGGTTTCAGATTGCAGACTCGTTGCCTGATGACTTTGCTTCATTCCATGTCGATAAATGATTATAACAATATATCTATAATATTTTTATCTTCAGGTTACTTGTTTGAGTACAGTTTATCTGAAGGAATAATCTGTTTGTCTCAAGCTGAATAAGTTGGAGGAGCCCCGCTCTACACCATCCCTTAGCTAACAGCCTTCGACCTTGTGGCTTTCTGCTGAGGTGTGCGGTTATTCCCTGGCAACGCACAGTCTGTCGTGTGTTAATGCTTACTTAACTTACTGGGTAATCTTAAATAACTCTGGATACAGCAACAGGGACCGGAGAACACGCATACAGACCATCAATAACTCACAACTAGACTCACAAACACAGGTGTGTATATATACTGGTAGGCTAGGGATGATAATCAACAGGTGCAGGCACTAATTGGACAATTACACTCACACAATGAAGGATAATAAAGGCATTGCAGGGAAGAACCAGATAAAGAATACATGCAAAAGAAAACACTTGAGGGCGCCAATAGCACATCCTGCCACTGTTATTCAGAAGTCTCTTGTCGTGAGTTACTCTATTTTACTGCTCTGAACATAGCTTATTTTCTAGCGGCTTTCTATTGTCATATAAATCAGAATCAAATCTGCCACTGGTACATTTTAAATTAAGTTGACAGTCTGCCCTTTAAACCCAGTAATAAACATCCCTTGAACTGACTGATGGCATAATTCAAGATGTGAATTATGAGACTGGTGTATAACTGGAGTTATTTGGAGCATGGCAAGTCAAGTGTGAGGTGGTATTTTTTTCGTAGAGCTCTGATCTGAACATCATCGAGACTGTCTGAGATTACCTGGACAAACAGAAGCAAGCAAAAAGCTAGTCTGTTAAAGAACTATGGCAAATTCTATATGATGCTTAGATAAACCTGATTTAATTATAAATCTACAAAACATAACACTTAAGAGAATTGATGCAGTTTAAAAAAAAGGAGTGGAGTGGGGGGTTTGTTTTTAGTTCAAGTTTCATTAGTCATTGTAATGTTCCATATTGGCGTAGTAAGGAGTACAGACATACGTGAAAGATAATGAGAGAAAAAAAAGGAGTTTAATGTGAATAAGACTTTTTTGCCCCTCTAGGGCAAAACGTTTTTAATCAAAAATCAAATGTGAAACCACACTAAACACAGACTTACATGTAACAAAAGTCTTCACCTCACTGTGCGTGCAGATGCACTCAAACCTGCCTGCTGCCATTCCTGAGCAAGTTCTGCAATGGTGGTGCTGCGATCCCGCAACTGAATAAACTTTAGGAGACGGTCCTGGCACTTGCTGGACTTTCTTGGGCAGCCTGATGCCTTCACAACAATTGAATCTCTCTCTTTGAAGTTCTTGATGATCTGATAAATGGCTGATTTAGGTACAATCATACTTGCAGCAATATCCTTTCCTGTGAAGCCCTTTTTGTGCAAAGCAATGATGACGGCACATGTTTCCTTGCAGGTAACCATGGTTGACAGAGGAAGAACTATAATTTCCAGCACCACCCTCCTTTTAAAGCTTCCATTCGGTAATTCCAACTCAATCAGCATGACAGAGTGATCTCCATCCTTGTCCTCGTCAACACTCTCACCTGTGTTAACAAGACAATCACTGACATGATGGTAGCTGGTCCTTTTGTGGCAGCGCTGAAAAGCAGTGGAAGTGTTTTTTTATTAAGTTAATTTTCATGACAAATATGATGTTTGCAATTCATTGCAATTCATTAGATTGCTCTTCATGACATTCTGGAGGATATGCATATTGCCATCATCAATACTGAGGCAGCAGAATTTGTGGCATTCTCAAAACTTTTGACCTAGACTGTAGTCCTTAAAGACTCACAGGAACAGCGCTAAGAGGGCCTTGCTCAAGGCCAGCATTAAAAACGCTTTGCTCCAGCTTTGGGGCAAAAATTTTCTCCCAACCAACTGACATGGCATAATCTCATCGCTCTGAGCTCAAGGTTAAACTGCTCTCACGATAAAAATATAATCAAATTTGACCTCTGCTGTCTCTGACCTCTGAAAGAGCAACCAATGACTTTCCAGTTTGATTGTGTGGCATTGTGGCCATGAAAAATAAATGTAAGAGAAAGTAATTTTATGTTAATCAGAGAATCCCGACTACCATTAAATACTGAAATAGTATTACGATATGGGTAGCATATCCCTGGCATTAAATAATGACAGTTAGGAAAATCAACAACTACTAACCTGCAAGCTAGCTACATTGCTACAGCTGTGGCAAGGCCGATACACATGATATGTTATATGAGCTGCCCCAATCCAAAAAAAAGGCCTTAATGAACACAAATGAGCTCCTACTTTATTTAGCTACATAGAATAATATGACCACACACTCTATTCTGATTGATTGTGCTTCAGGAGTTCAAAGTTCAAATTATCTTGACTTTGAGCACAGTGACTCTTTTTGGGGGGGTACTCTGCTTTGCTGGGAGCGGCATTCAAGAAAGAGCACATCCACGTCCTTCACTGAAAGTAATGCATTTTTCTGGTGCAATGACATTCTTGTGCGTACAATGTGCATCTGCCTTTAGTTTGCGCCATACCTAGCAGAGTTGAAGGCGATGACCGCTGATCATGGACATAGGACTTAACACTTCATGCTACCAACAACTGAACCATTGTATTTTGTCAATACCATTGTATTTTGTCAATACAACACAGAGAACCAGGGAAATGGTATCCACATTTTCATTTTAATATTGGTAAATAGGACAATGTATAAGATTATAAGAAAAATTATCCTTAAAACTGTTAAATAATTGTAGACTGCATATTTAAAGCTAAATCCATTCAGTGCCTGGTATGTTTACACCCTTACAGCCAGTTTTGCGGAATTAACAATGACAAACACTGTGCTGTCCCACAGCACCTTCTGGTATTTAAATCCTTGCTTTTGCTTTTTCACTGGCTTCCATTTGAAGGTTGAATTAACTACAAGGCAGTGGGGCTTGACTACAGAATAGCAAATGTAATTACCACTACCTACCTTTATGCGATGCTCAAAACATCTAAAAGCAGGCCCTTGTCTCTGCCACTATTTGGCTTAAGATCTGTCTTGGTGTCAGCAACCTCTGAAGATGAACGTACCCAATTCGTAAGTTTTACTTCCCAACCTGTGAGAGGCAGTAATAAATTCAAACCCGTAGGAATTTCCGGAAATGTACCAAAAGAAGAAAAAATATGACGTCACGCCGTTGTCAGCTGAACCCGACTGACAACCAATGACAGGGTTTTGTTGGGAGTACAATAAAAAAAACAGAACGACAAGAAGCCAGGAGGAGTTGCCGAGATGGAGGCCGTAGGTGGCTAAACACGAGAAGTGACAAACCGATACATTTTCAATAAACTTTGAGGCGCTTATGATTCTCAAACGTACTGTATTTGAGAAGAATCTAGTTATCAATAGCTAACGCTAGATAACTCTGCATTGGATATTGTTGGTGAGTTTCTAAGCATTGCGTTGTGGTTGTTACGACGACTTCCAGCGGGCGCCATTTAATTATGTTGTCAAGTCGGAGGAACAAAACATACATGTGAAGAGGGACGGGTTGTGTTTTTGCGTTTTTAGCCACGGACCACGAAATAGTTTGTCCCCACAAAGTGAACGACTCCCAGGTTACTTTGTCAGATCGCTTACAAACGTTATTTTTTTCATATTCCATATTATTTACGTTTTAGTTGCGTGTTGTACGGCTAACGTTAGCAAGTCAATGGTTTTAGCTAGTTGGTGTGAACATTGGCTAGCGAACTAGCAACCGCCTCATATATTTTAATGGCTAGTGGCTAGTTTTATCGTATCCCGCCCAAACACTGTATTTTGATGTCACAACAACTATTGTAGTTCCACAAAAACTTGGATATAACAACTAAATCAGAAACTGGTGGCAGTATTGGGTACAGTAATACTGAGTGCAATGTTGGCTAGTTTTAGGTAGCTACTATAGTTAGCATAAAAACCTCGTGTGTTGATAGGTTAATGTTAGCGCAGTAGTACAGTAGGTAGCAAATTATTTTTTAACATTGTATCGGGAAGAATATTCTACCACCCTTACTATTTAAAGTATTCAGTTATTGCTTAGTCATAAATCATTGTAGTTACTGTTATGTGCTAAACCGTAGTTAGTTAATTAAACTAGTTACCTATCGCCGGTAGTTATCAGTTGGGTCTGTACAGTAGCTGAGACAGTACATTAGTGTAATAACTGGCAATAATCTTGCTACACTAGGTATACGTTGATCTCATAATTCCAAAAGGCTATTATGTACTTAGTTTAAAAGTTAGCAGGGCGCGCCCTTTATTTTTTGTGCAACAACTGATTTTAATTTGTTTTTGGACATTATTCCCTTTGGAGTTTGATTTGACACCCCCCCCCCGAAAACAAAAATGAATAAATTATTTTCCAACTAGCTTAAGTACAGGTAATGGAATATCTTTATTCCCAAAATAAAGTAGATTTTTTTACAAATATTTAAAAAGTTTAACAATTAAGGCTATTTAGAATGATGACTTCATTTTTTAAGTCTAGCATACTTAAGGTTTGCTAGGTTTCATTGTGTGAAAGTTTTACCTTACAGGTAAATTACTATTGGTGGGTTTTGTTAAAGTCAGTCAGTAACATGTCTGTATCCTTATTGGTAATTGAAATATAAATATGAGAGTGAAATGAAAATGCTTGATCTGTTTTCACAAGGCAACTTGTTAATTCATTGCCAAACATGTTTTATACCAGACAAGAGTATTTGCCACTTGTGGTTCTGTAAATTATTGCTTGCATATAGAAAATATTTTTTTTCTGCTATATGTTGTTGCCGAAGAAGGCAAATCTTAATTTGATAATACTTTTAAAGGCCCAGTTGAATGTGTTCACAGGTGGTTCATTATTACATATGCATTATCAGCTCACAAGAGAAGCCAAACTTCACACACCTTGGTCTGATGCACCCACACATTTTTCTTTTGTGTGTGTGTGTGCATGCATGCAGAGTTTATCCAACTGCTCCTTCTAGTCCAACAAGTGGAATAAATGCATTTTATATTTATTACATATTTTATATTTATATATATTTTATGTGTATATAACTGATGGCTTACTCAAGAGTCCTGTTTTACCACATAATAAAATGAATAGCCAGTTGAATATGCACATTGCAAATATCTATTCATTCTAACCAATAGCTGCAGGTTTGCAAGTAACAGTCTTGTACATTTTCTGCGTTTAGACCACAGCTTACTAGATATATATTGAATTTGTTAACATCATTTCTTAAGTTCATTTGCTGTGTATATTATATGTGGAATTAGCCTATTTTGAATTATTACCTGTGGTGGTTTGAAATCCTACAAATGTTGTAAGAGCTGGTTGATTCCTCATTATGCAACAATTCCAAATGTTCAGCTAGTCTTATCACAGATTTTATGGCCCCTAAAAACCTAGCTGTTATTGAGAAAATGAAACGTTTTCTAGTCTTTAGTACTTAGCTAGCTTTACTAAAACAATGATGTCTGTGAGGAAAGTGTTCTGCCATCTACAACTCTCCAACTCTCCCAATCTGTTAAGTTATTGCAATTATACATAATTGTAGAGACGATTTGAATATTATCAGTTTGACGGGGTTAATAAATATCTAGTGCATGTCACTGTTTTTCCGAACTTTATTCATTTGGCATCAATACATAATGATAACTTATTGACAACCATTTTCTAATTGGTGAAATACCTTTCAAGGAGACCTTGACAATTTAAAGTTAATTAGCTTAAAGGTAGCCCACACCTGCCAGTATAGTATTGACTGATTACAAAACCCACTCCCAAAAACCTGTTGCTTTGACTTAAAATGCATTCCTGAATGTGTGTTCATAGCCGTGTTGATTACCTGAACTAAATAATTGCCCACAATTAAGATTTTTTTTATTCTGTTTCTACTATATATTAACTTTATTTTCCACCTAAGATTTATAATGTTCTCATACAGGAGGCCTTCAAACATGTGAACTATGAACTATCTTGCTTCAGATAAAGCTAAGGCCTATGTGCAGGTTCGGGCATGATCCGAGTATACGAGCCCAGGTCATAAGGCAGTGTGATGCCATGCCTTGGACTGTTACGCTACACAAGAGTCCACTTATTACAGCTTTTTGTTTTGAAATGTAAAATGTTAATTTTAGAATAGCTGTTTCATAATATCTATAGCATCTGAGATTTCGCTAGCTTTTTTCATACCACCACATTACATTCTTGCAGACTCGGCATCTTTAGTTTTCCATTAGATATAAATGTGGTAATAGTTAAGGTGAGATTTTGCAGTCACTTGCATTAATTACCATAGACTGATTTGATGCTTTTTTATTTTGTCACATGCAGATATAACTGCATGTACAGTGAACCTTGTGCAACAGTTCCATCAATACAAGAATAAGTACTGGAGCAAGAAGAACTAATTTATATTAATAAACAAGATATTAGAAAATGAGATGAGATTAAGTATGTTATTTACAGCCTGTAGATGTAAACAGTACCAACGTTAGTGTGACATTCAAGGTGTTGTTAAATTGTGTATAGTGACTGTACAACAGTCTAAAAGTCTTATTTTGAATTGTGTTCATGGCAGGCCTGCTGTAGACCATGGTTCACCATTCACTCTGCAATTGATTATGTTTGTGCTAAATACTGAAAACAATAGATTATCCTTTGTGTGTCTGCCTTTTGAGGAGTTTTCTACAGTGTTGGGTTTCAATGTGTGTTTTTAAAATGCATGTCTCACATTATTGACCAGAATTTTATATTGAATGCATATGTTTTATATTGAATGCAAATTGTTTTACTATATAGTCACTTAAGAACATTTTATACCCAAAAAGTTGGTATATAAAAATATAGGTTTGCTTTATCCATTGAAAATTTCCCTGGCTGCTATACATTTCATAATGTCTTTCAAGTTAGACTTGAAACAATAAAAAATACAATAATAAAATAATTCCTATTTGTAGCCCAAAATTCCCCGGTGGTTTTACCTGGTGAGAGGGCATTACATGTCCTGTTTTGTCTGGATTCTCAGTCTTGCTGATTGCAAAGTTGTCAGAGCTAAAGTGATGTAGGTTAAAAGTTGTCAGAGCTAAAGTGATGTAGGTTAAAAGGCGGAGTAGGTGGAATAAGTAGGAGTCTTCCAGGTAAATGTCTAAAGCTTTAATTCATCCTCACCATGAATTAGTTTGAAAATACATGTAAAGAGAATGTTTTTGTGTTGTGCAATAATTAAATCGTGGGCATTTTTGGTACTTATTGCTTATTTGATGTAAAAAATGTTGCAATGTCTGGACCTAATCACCTTTGTTGGCCAAATCAGAATTTGTCATCTGTAGTTGCTCGAGTTCTGTACAGGGCCTATAGTAAACCATCATACCCCTTTTGAAATGCTCACTGTTTTGTCTTACAGCCTGAAATCAAAACCCATTAAAAATATGTTTTTACTTTTCAGCGTTATGTATAAATTCTGCCTTACATTATTTATCTAACGTAAAAAGGCAACGGTTCAGAAATGTATATAAAACAAGAACAACAGATTTGGAAAAGTGATCAGTCCCATGATTTATTAGTTATTAAAGCAAACTTTTGCTTTACATCAGTCTGTTTACATCAGTCTGTTAGTATGTCTCTATCAGCTTTGCGCACAGGGAAATTTGCCCATAATTGGCAGAATTGTTCGAGTTCAGTAAAATTTTGTGGTGAGTAGCGACTACTGTCTTGAATTCGATGCACAGGTTTTCAGTTGTATTTAGGTCAGGGCTCTGACTTGGCCACACAAGGACATTTACCTTTTTATCCTTTAGCCACTGCATAGTTTTTTTGGTGATGTCTTTATGGTCATTGTCCTGGAATGTGAACCACCTGCCCATCTTCAACTGTCTAGCAGAGGGCCACAGGTTTTTGTAAAAAAATTGGGTTTATTTGGCAGGATCCATTTTTCCTTCAATCCTGACCAATTGCCCAGTTCCTGCTGAAGAGAAACACACCCACAACATAATGTTGCCACCACTCTGCTTCACAGTAGATATCGTGTGTTTTGGGTGGTGTGCAGTGTTTGGTTTTTGCCAAACAATGTTTGCAGTTAAGTACAAAAAGTTTGATCTTGGTCTCATCTGACCATACAACCTTTTCCTACATGGCATTAGAATCTTCCAAGTGTTTTTTTTGCAAAGTGCAAATTGGACTCTGTGTGGAACTTTTCAGAAGAGGCTTCTTTCCTGCCACTGCCATAAAGACAGCTTTGTGTAAAGCCTGTGAGATGGGTCACATGCACATATCAACCAATCTCAACCATAAGGACTTGTAAGTCCCTCAAAGTTGCCATTGCTAGTTTCCATGGTTAATGACCTCCTGGCTTGTTCCTCCAGTTTGGACAGCCCTATCTAGGGAAGATGTTTGGTGGTGCCATACACTTTACTTCTAGTAAAAGCCTTTGAAATATGTTTGTATCCGTCTCATAACTTGTGCCTTTCCTCAACTTTGTCCTGGAGTCCTTTTGAAAGCACCTTTCCTACCATGGTGTATTCTTTGCATTGCCATCAACTACTAGTAATGGACTTATCATGGAACAGCCACTTCTCATATGAAGTAATCAAATCCACTACAATTGCGGTCGGGGGGGGGCAGTTAGGTTGTTGTGTGATCTGTGACGTTACTGGTTGTATCTGAGAAAGTTTATAATGGTTACTCTTAAGGCAGTGGTTCCCAAACCTCTCCTCGGGGACCCCCAGACAGGCCATG
>JACXGM010004854.1:0-36709 GCA_016801145.1 Umbra pygmaea
ATGACACAAACAGCGCTAAACACTAACACTCACACTATAGGCCTAACAGTCACTCCACAACAAACCAAACAAAGCTCTCCCTCTACCACAAAACTAACCCCATAACACTGCACTACCGAATCACAAATAAGGCAACCTCACACAGAGTATCCACCTTTCAACCAAAAAGCAACCTTACACACAGGATCAGAGAGAGAGAGAAGACACAAAATGGCACACTAATATAGGGATGAAGGGCATGATGGGAATGATGTTAACGACTGGAACCAGGTGATCCGGATTATGGAGGGGAGGAGTCATTGGTAAGTGATGATTGACCATGGCAACTGCATTTGCGCCACCTGTGGGGAAAAAGACACACAGAACCAAACAAACACATACCAGAAGAAAAACAGAACAGGTAACACACAGTTTTATGTACAGTATTTTTAGACTGGGGACGTAACAGCCATCCATGAGTTTGATTGAAAAACAAAATTTTTAATGTTTATGACACTTAATTCCAATTAGCATAATAACTTGGAAAGTGGTGTAGGTTTCTCATTTTCTGAATATTCTGTCTAGTTACAAGCCACGTATTTTGGTGGATTCTTTTGCTTAATTCAAGTATATTTGTTTCTAATTTCTAACTGACGGTGGTCAGGAAGCATTGACATTTCCAAACAAGATGGATGGAGTTTATATTGCATATATCATTGATTCTGAGTGCTACCCTCTGGATATCGGTGAAGATCGAATGCAGCCAACAGGGAAAATTAGTTTTATACTCTCGCCATAAGAGCTCCAATGCCCATGGCTGGGATAGTTTAGGTCACCAATAATATGCATTCACTTAAACTTTACGGAACAGAACGCTACAGTGAATTCACAGGTGTTGAGTTATTTGCCTTGTAGTTTCTCTTGTGATTATTCCTCACTAACTAGATACTGTTAAACAGACTACGGTTTAGGTTACAAACTAAACACACAAACATAAAATATTTAGTCTTTCTCGTTTCTATCTTTCCCTTCTCCCTTGCTTTACCACCCACTCGTTCTTTACCTGCCCCTTTTCACTCCCACTCTTCTCTCGTTCATCCCTCCCCCTTTATCTCTCTCTGCCCTCTCTCTCCCCACAATCAATCAGGTTTATTTTATAAAGCTTTTTATTACATCAGCAGTTGTGACAAAGTGCTCATGGAGCTACTCAGCTTAAACCTCCAAAGAGCAGTAAGATGTTGAAGCCTTCTCTCTACTTACAGTGTCCGACACTTTTGTGTCATGATTATACCATAGAGCAGATTAGTGGAACAGTAAGTGCGTCTGTATTAGTGAAGTACCTGCCGGGACTGTTACAGAACCCCATTTCCCCCTCCATCTGGAATCTAGTTAATTAATGAAGTTATAAATAAATAAATATTTAAATACATTTATATGCAATTCTTTAAGAATGGTTTCAGTATGTCTTCAGGTTTCATGTCTTTGTCCTCTGTGGGGAAACTTTGACAAAGATGTTCTGTCATCAGGTTTGTGGGGAAACAGAGGCACATTTCGTTCAACAAATATCATTCACATTTAAAAAGGATTCAAACATCTCCAAGGTTGTATGTGCATAGAAGCTCAATGACGCAAACAGACTCACGCACACTGTTGCATGCTGGGTAGCCTGTTTAGGCGGTGGTCTAAGCAGTTCTTCTATTCTTCATACATTTCTTTTTCTCTGGTCATGTAGAAAATATTGATGAAGATGTTTATTCATTGAGAAATCCTTTCTATGTAACTCCAAGAAAATAGTCTCTCTCTCCTCTATACTCTCTTCCTGCTTGTCTGCTTTTCTTTCTTTCTTTCTTTCTTTCTTTCTCTTTCTTTCTCTTTCTTTCTTTCTTTCGTTCTTTCTCTCTTTCTTTCTCTTTCTTTCTCTTTCTTTCTTTCTTTCTTTCTTTCTTTCTTTCTTTCTTTCCCTTCTTTCTTTCTTTCTATCACTTTCTCTCTCGTTCTCTCTCTGCGCCCTCCAACAGAGGCCTCCCTAGCATACTGAATTCCTCATCTGTGTTTCATTATTCAGCCCTCAGCCTCCACACTCCTCACTTGGGATGCCAAACATTAATTATGCCACCTCCCTCTCTTTCTGTGTCGCTCGTTATCTATTTCTCTTCTACTCACTCTCATTCTTTACTTGTTTCCTCGCTCTCGCTGATTCCATGGTTGCTTCCTCCTGCTCAATTGGCCACGCCTTTGCAGCTTCATAGGATCTCATAGGATATGTTGGCCTACTGAACCCATAGGATATGTTCTGCATCTCATTCTCCTCTGTTCTTTCTCTGTTCCTACTCTGTTTCTCCTCTGTTTCTTCTCTTTTCCTCTTCTGTTTCTCATTTGTTTCTCTTTGTTTTTCCTGTTTCTCCTCTGTTTCTCTGTTTTGTTTCTCCTCTGTTCCTCTGTTTCTCCTCTGTTTCTCCTCTGTTTCTCCTCTGTTTCTCCTCTGTTTCTCCTCTGTTTCTCCTCTGTTTCTCCTCTGTTTCTCCTCTGTTTCTCCTCTGTTTCTCTGTTTTTTTCTGTTCTTCCTCTGTTTCGCCTCTTTTCCTCTTCTGTTTCTCTTCTGTTCCTCCTCTTTTCCTCTTCTTTTTCTCCTTTGTTTCTCTTTGTTTCTCTTCTGTTCATGCTCGGTTCCTCCTCTGTTCCTCTTATGTTTCTCATTTGTTTCTCCTCTGTTTCTCCCTCTGTTTTGTTCTGTTTCTGCTCTGTTCCTCCTCTGTTACTCCTTTTTTCCTCCTCTGTTTCTCCTTTGTTTCTTCTTTTTTTTTCTTTTTTATGGGGAAGGGTCAGCTTCAGTATTTGTCTACAGGATTGTCTTTGTTCTAAAATGTGCATCATTTCCAATCCCACTTTTTTGTTTTATATTATTGCTTTCTATATTTTACACCCATCCTAACCTTTACTTAACCGTGACCAAAAGTTGAGACCAATTACATTGTGCCATTTTAATATTTAGCTCTAGCTAATACATTTTGTGTTATTTTTACAATATTTGCAAATCTTGTGCGTTTTACAGATCCCAGTTTCACTTGATCCACCCCTCATCCACACCCAACACCGTCCATCTATCTCTTAACCAAAGCCATATTGGGTTTCTATTTGCCATGTAAATTTCTACTGTACTGTGATGCTTCACATAATTATGAAACCTTTCTATTTTCAATGACTCCACCAATTTGGAATTAAAGATAAATATTTTTGCTAAAATAATTATCATATTATTAATTGTCTGACTACTACACTTTAAGTCTCCAAGTATTGCTATTTGTAATGTTAATTCAAAACAAATATTGCATTTATTTATCCATTCTTGTAGCTGTGACCAAAAACCTTTGTTTCTTCTTTGTTTCTCCTCTGTTCCTGCTCTGCTTCTCATCTGTTCCTCTTCTGCTCATCCCCTGTTTCTCCTCTGTTCCTCCTCTGTTCCTCCTATGTTCCTTATCTTTTCCTCCTCTGTTCCTTCTCTGTTTCTCCTCTGTTTCTCCTTTGTTCCTCCTCTGTTCCTTTTCTGTTTCTCCTCTGTTTCTCGTTTGTTCCTCCTCTGTTTCTTCTCTGTTCCTCCTCTTTTGCTTATCTGTTTCTCTTTTGTTTCTCTTTGTTCTTCCTTTGTTCCTCCTCTGTTTCTTCTCTGTTCCTCTTCTGTTCCTCTTCTGTTCCTCCTATTTTCCTCTTCTGTTTCTTGTTTGTTTCTCCTCTGTGCCTCCTCTGTTCCTTCTCTGTTTCTCCTCTGTTTCTCCTCTGTTCCTCATTTGTTTCTGCTCTGTTTTTCTTCTGTTCTCGCTCTGTTTCTCCTCTGTTCCTCTTCTGTTCCTCCTCTGTTTCCCCTTTGTTCATCATTTTTTCCTCCTCTGTTCCTCCTCTTTCCCTTCTCTGTTTCACCTTTGTTTCTCTTTGCTCTTCCTCTGTTCCTCCCCTGTTTCTTCTCTGTCCCTCTTCCTTTCCTCCTCTTTCCTCTTGTTTCTCCTCTGTGCCTCCTCTGTTCCTTCTCTGTCTCTCCTCTGTTTCTCCTCGGTTCCTCCTTTGTTTCTCCTCTGTTCCTCTTCTGCTCCTCCTCTGTTTCTGCTCTGTTTCTCCTCTGTTCCTCCTTTGTTTCTTCTCTTTTTCTCCTCTGTTCCGTCTCTGTTTCCCCTCTGTCCCTCCTCTGTCCCTCCTCTGTTTCTCATTTGTTTCTAGTGTTCCTATCCTTTGTCCTTTCTATTTTGTCATTATGTTTTTTTTAATTTCCTTGCTTCCTTCCCTCTTGTTATTTTAATTGACAGGACAGTAGAAAATGAGAGACTAGTGAGACAGGTATGTAGAAGGAAACAGAGAGGAAGGGCACAGCTGGCCACATATCATGTGCACTAAGTTTTTCTCTCTGCCCTTCTCTCCATCTTCCTCTCATCCTTTCTCCATCCTTCGCTCTGTCCTCTCCATATTTTTCTCCATCATTTCTCCAGCATTCTTTCTGTCCTCTCCTCATTTCTCTCCACCATTTCTAGATCCTTCCATTTGTACTTCTCTCCATCCTTCTCTCTTTCTCTCTTTCTCTCTCCCTTTGTTTCTCCTGTTTGTAAATTTAACACTCTCAGGGCCTCAGGTATTGTATAATTTTCTCTCATCCTCTCCTTTCTCCAGCATCTGTAGATCTACAGGAAGAGTGCAGCCATTGATGAGGACATTCTCTGAATACATTTAATTCTCTGAGTACAGAAAGTGAATCTGTACAGTAATCCACTGGGATGAATGTAAGCTAGCGCTACCCGCTACTGAACTGCTCACTTCTCCATCTCACTGACATGTTAGTAGCTGCCCAGAAAGCATGTGGCGGCCAGCTCTGCCAGCTAGGGTCCATGGATTTGGCAGGGGAGGGAACTGTAGCTTACTGCTGGCTCCTCTACTGAATGTAGCCTAACCAGCAAGCACCACAGCTGCTGCCAGTGACAACATATGCATCCCAAATAGCACCCTACACGAAATGTAATGCAGTACATTTAAGCAGAGACTTTTTGGGCAGTGTATAGGGAATAGGGTACAATTTGGGATACAACCTATCACTATGTTAGAGTTACTGGCAGCAGGTCCAGACACTTGTGTACTAACACAGGTAATATGAGAGGTGAATGTATGAGTGAAGTTTACAGAATGCTTAGCCTGTGCATTGTAATGGTGGTAGGTCTATGCTATAGCCTGGATCCTTGGACAGATGACCAGTGTTAATTCGATTATAGCTATTGATGTAACTTTGCAGCACAGCAGGACATTTAAACTTGGTGTGTGTTCATTGCCTGAAATGGCTTCAACTGTATGTCAATTGCAATATTAAATGTCATACTTGATTTGCCCTAAAGAAAGAGTGAGATTAAGCAAGCTAACTGTAGCATGTTGAGCGGAGGCCAGTCTATAGAGAGATTCAATTAAACAAAAATAGGTTTTAGGAAGACATAGGGCCCAATTTTAATGTTCTGAAATGCAAGTATCAAACGTGAAATGTAAGTGACCTTGTGGTCAGATCTTGGGCAGTGTTGTTATTATACCGGCAGGATAAATTATTATTGCGGCTCACGCAAATCTAACATGGGTAGGTCTGAAGTAGCTACATTAGTCATAGGTTCGAATTGGGAGTAATGTGCAATAAACCATTCAGAGCATCGTCTCACATTCCCTTTAAGAGCAGACGCGCTTGTTCCATGGCGGATTGCTATTATAACGACGGATTGCTATTGATTTTTTTTACAAAATGTAAATAAATAAATGTCACAGAGACATACATTCAGATGTTTTGGGCTCAATCTCACTGAATCACGAGGATATGAAGGCATGGTGATATTTTTGCAATGTATAGACAATGCAGCAGCTCTTCTGTCAAATAAGCTCTCCTCACATTCTGCTACTGCTACATTTTGGTTAAGTGGCAACGGCACATGCATTTCAACATCACGTCTCCTTAAGTCCTCTAATGTTTACTCATTTATGTCATCAACACATACATGATTCATGGAAATGTTGTGTAAAACACAACAAACCACAAAGAATGCTGCAACTTGTTTGAGAACTGTACTGTAAAGTGCCTCCTGTCCTATCCAAACACCTGAAGCGCATTTTCAGTATGCTGAATGTTTGTTCAATTACACTGTGTGTTTGTGTTTTTTTTGATTAAACAACATTTCACGCACTATTGCTGGCATCATAAATGGTGTCATCAGCCATGTCTTTAACAGATAGCCATTGTCCCCTTCACAGCTACCCATCCAAGGGGGGATTCCCCTCAAATATAGCAGGAATGGCAGAGTTTGCCAGCATAAATGAGTCATGACTTGAGCCAGGGTAATTTGCAAAGACATGGGTGATTTTACTATTAGCATCACAAATTACTTGTATGTTGATTGAATGGGTTCCCTTGCGGTTGATGTATATCAGTGTGAATAATTTATTCTGAATAATTTGGGTAAATGTGTACACTAGATGTATGCCTATTTTTTCACATCTTCGAACACCACAATGATTTCCCTCGTGTGGTAATATTTTTCCTTGTAATTATGTATGGTTTGCAAAAATGGGAACTGTTCTGTCTCTGTAGATGAGAGAAGCATGTATGCACGTTGTGCACACGCTACATTATGGCCAAGCATGCCCCCTTAAAATAGCATCTGAATAACCCACCACTAACCTAGACTAGGTTTTTTCTGGTTTGTGACAAAATAGTTTTCAGAAATTGCAAAAGAGCACCAGGGAAAATTTCTGCTGTAACACGCCTCCTCTTTTTGCTGAACCGCCCCCGGGAGTGCAATTTCATTCCCTAATTTACCGACACGCGTCTGTGGTGGGTTCATTCCCTAATTTACCGACACGTGTCTGTGGTGGGTTCATTCCCTAATTTACCAACGCGCGTCTGTGGAGGGAAAAGTTCACTGTGGGTCGGGTGTGAAATAGGAATGATACATGCGTCGGTGTAAAAAGTAAATTACAAGATAGGGCCCATAGAGTTGTTTTTGAATGTTTCTACACCTTATAGAAAATATAAGCTATATTTTAATTTATTGGCCTGTTTTGATTTTAATTTTTTTTTTAAAGGAAACAGTGTAACCATAGACAAGTGGACAGGTTTCAAATATTTAAGATGCTTCGGATGCCACAATAATCCTAATTACACCCAAGAAATACCACTTAGATATAGATGTGATTCTAAGAAAATGTTGCTTTTGACAATATTTCATTATTTTTAGATGTAACTTTAGTAAACAATTCAAACTAGGTTTTACAGTTTATTGCTACAGTGAGTCTTACAGGGTTAAAAGTCCCTAGAGCGTTTACAAATTAAAAGTCTTTGGTGCATTGATAAATGGGCTAATTGACCAGTTAAGAGCCCTTCAAATGATCTCAATTAGCATATTAGTATTCTAATTACGACTGGATTTCTGTGGATAGCGGTTTTCCTCCAATGACATGGATGCCGATGATTGAGTCGACGATTACAACTGCTTGTCATTAATTTAATATCAGAACCCCGCATGCGCTGATGTTCTTGTTTGATATCACACTTAATGAATTAATTATATCCTTCATTAACAAGCCTTTCACAGAACAAATGGCCATATGTGCCATCTATTACTGTGGATATCAGAGCAGTAGATCAGGAAATGTATGTTGGTGAAAGGCCTTGCTTAATTAATTGACTCCACTAATTGCCATGTTGTATTTTATCTGTTACCAGAGTTTCAGTTCCAGTAAGATTTAAAACTACAATTAATTTGTATTTTAGAGCTCAAGGGCAATTCTGCCTTTATGTGTAAATACAAGAGTAGTACTGAGATGCAAAAATTATACCAAAAAATAAATAAAAAATAACTTAATTTATCTTAATTTGTTTAAATAATATATGGTAATACAGTTTATTACCAAGCTCATTAATCATTTAATGTATTATGAAAATATTGATGGGTTTGGTTCATCCATTGTAAATAATGTTCCACATTTATTTGCTCTCGGTGCAGGTGCAGTATGTCTTAATGTAAATGAACACTGGACCGTTTGGAGGACATACTGTATCCTGCCTCCTGACTTCATGCCTGTTGAAGCCTGCTGGGCTTGGGGAACCAGCTCCATTTTTTCCCCTTCTCTTTCTCTCTGCTTGGATGGACTGTCACTACTCCTCCAGTGAATATCAATCCACTCTGCAGCAATCTGCCCCAGTGCACGGGAGCTGGCCAGGGCTCCTGACGGCTACACTCAATCCACATTTTACACACGATGAAATTGGAATGTGAATGCATAGAAATCAAACCTTCACTCGTATTTGCACATTCAACCTGGCGTTAATTCATCAGTCACAACACCTGAACATCTGCCTCTCTTTGGTTGAGTCCCAAATACTGTCCTACTCCCTACATGGTGTCCTAACATCACAGTTACAAGATGCAATGGACAGCTGCAATGGACAGCTAACGTTTTACACGCTCCCGATATGCAATTTTGTAAATGGAAATTTCTTTTGTGCTGTTCATTACTTTTTTTACTGCCATAAGTAGCTGGGAAGTACTTCAGAAAATCAAAACAATGATTACAGATATGATGCTGGAAGCCAGTGGTCTCTAACCCTAAATTAGCCCTTCTTATTCTGATATTTAAGGAACGCTCCAGACCCCGGAACAGCTCAAAATCATTGTGCCAGTCATACACCTTCTCAGCGCGTTCTATAACTCCCAACTCGGCCACCGTTGCCCAAAAACCTTTGGTTACATCACTGCAACATTTTTAAAGACTAAATGTTGGTTTTTAATGAGAGTCAATCTTTGAATCGAGTCGATTGGATAATAAAAAGGGACCAAAAAATATCAGGAAGTCAAATGATGGTATCTAGATGTATTTTTTTTTATTTAGCATTGACGTCACCAAAGGTTTTACAGGAATTACCAAACATGCTAGGAAGGTGAATTTTGTGACTGTCATGTCAGAAACATGACAGCTGTTTAGGGGTCTGGAGCATTCCTTTAAGTAGTTGATGGGCGGAATAAGCTTAATTATAATGGGAATGGAGACCACTGGCTCTCATTACAGAAGTTATAATTTAATTACTCAGTGGATATTTTTCTAGCGTCACGCCAGGCCCTAATACCTAAGACTTGGAAGAGATTTGAAAAAGAGGCAAACAAAGTGGCATTTATATTATTCAGCTCTCATCTAATAATACTAATAATCTCAACTGGAATCATAACTGTATGTGCATTCTTTGGCCTTCTACCTGGATTAAACTCACAAGGACCCAAGCCTCCACAATGGGGCCACACGATACGACAAGGTATGACACGATATGACATCTAAAATATAGATGGCCAGGTTGACAAACACATTCTGCTTGAAATGTATTTTTTAAGTTAGTCATTGCTGGAATTTATTTCACTGATTGTACATTTTTTATTTGATAAATACAATGTATGCTTAATGTATGCTTATACATTAGAACACAACCCTGTGTATAAGCATTTCTCTTCTAGTCTACACTGGTTGTTAACAAAGCATGTGACAAAAACAATTTAATTTAATTGGATTTTCTTCTGAACAGAGCCCACTTGGGATGCAGAATCTGTCTCTCTTTGCAATTGGTTTTCAGCTTCCCATTGAATTGATTGAGAAAGTAATGTGTTTGTCAATAAATTAACCAAAGTTGGCTGGATTTGAATCAGTTATCAGACATCCAGGGTTAAGCGTGGATACTAAGAAGGGATGTGATGTGATTCTGGAGCAGTTACAGTCCAAGCTTGAATCTTCTTCCAGGTTACAGAATGGGCATTCAGGGCACGCACCCTGGGGCCTCTAAATTCAAGGGGTCTTCAACCAAAAGAATAAGAAAGAAACATTAGGGGGATCCTAATGGAGTTCAGGGTCATATGTCGACCTTGTCGAGTTACAGGATCTTGATAGTTTCATTAAAAAACTAAATCTTCTCTGACCTAGTGTGTAACATTGCAGGAAGGTTGTTTTAAAACGTACAACTTTTCACTTATTTAGGAAATAAAGCGCAGTATAGTGTTGCATGAACAGCAATTGTTTCTTGTTGTGCATTGGCAAAACGTGTTGGAAAGCAGGAAGCTTTTTTGCCAAATTATAAAAAAGACAACTCTGCAAATCCTGACATCTGGAATTTGTTGTCTCTGATTTCACCTGCTGACAAAGACTACAGGATTGAAAATACAGTATGGGCCTTAGAACAGGACTCATCAGTGAGAATGAAAGTAATTTCCTGCCATTGCATCACAACATCTGGCACTATCTATATATAATAGAGTTTAAATAATACAGTTTTATTTTCTGCATCTGATGCTCAGTTTATAAACATGTCCATACCTCTACAGCCTACCTAACGAATGAATTACTTACATTAATTTTTCATTTTGGTTGGCTACCACCTACAGATATCACAGCTGTATCTGTGGCAGTATAAAATGTGTATTGCAATATTTGTGGCTTGAATAGTGTTTTAAAATAACATTTGTGAGGATGAAGTAGCTCTTTCTTGCAGGCTACCCTCCAACAGGATAGCGCCCCCTGCTTTTCATCTCATCCAGTAACCGTTGCTGATTTATGATATACTGTTTGATCTTGCTTGCTATATACCCCCAAAAAAATAAGATAGTGTTGCCTTTTGACTTTTTTCTAGGCAAAATTCTAGAAAAAGAATATCTGCCTTTTTTCCTAACAGTACTCTGTCCACAAACCAGGACGCATTAAGCTACGTAAGAAATGAGGCACTCTGACCTACTGTCTAATAACCGAACAGCAAAGCTGACTTATTTGATTCTCAGCAATGGGATAAAGTAGGTGAGAAACACTGGGACGGGGGGGCTGTAATCTGGCAGAATAATTTATTGAGTTGCTGCGGCTCTGCAAAGTGTTTTGATAAATGGTACAAGTCACACTGAACTGTTATCAAAAGAGAAGAGGTTGGGAAAGCGAGCGAGAGGGAAAAAGAGAGTGATGGAGAGAGATTGAAAGAAGGAGAGAGTACCGGCTCAGAAAAGTACAGCAAATGTGTGTTTGGCATCATCCAATCTGTTGTGAGGGATGAAAGCTTCAGATGGAAGTCTGAGGGGCGCAGGTGTTCTCCTCTCCACCGTTGTTTCTCGAATGGACCGTGTTTGAATTAGATTATATAAAAAACACTCAAAAACCCTTCACATTTATAAAAATAACATTCATGAAAAACTCTTCTCATATCTTAAAAGTGCCTACCGAAACAATTTTTCCTTCAAGTGGAGTGCTGGGACCAAACTGGAAGAATGAACACTGGAAAACGCGTGTGAACTCATCAAGTATTTTATATTCACTGAATATACAATTTGATAAATAAAAAATGTTACTATCAAGGGAACTTTATTTCTCCACTGCCTGCATATGGAGTGGAGAAATATTCATGTGTGCTCATGAATTTGTACCAACAAATACAAAAAACATTTTACACACCCCCCAATAAGTGAAATAGCTCTTATTTGGAGGACTAATGGACTCCCATTGTTTACTATTGAAATGCAGAGCCTGTTGCTGTGTGAATCATTGCATACAACTAAAACCACAAGAGCTGGAATCCAGCATCAGTGTGGAGGATGGATGGCATGGTAAACGGGCCCTCTAGCACCGAGCTCCCAGGGGAACAAACGTCACTGTATGTAAATGGGTGGAAGTAGTATAATGGCTATAAGAAACCTGCTGCGTTACAGAGTAGTGCTTTTGTTTATTTCCACCTCTCATTCTTGTGAAATATGTGCTCCATTATAGCCTGCTCACACAAACTCACACAAACACACATGCACGCAAATACGCAGACACACGTTCAGCAGTCTCAAAGGAATCATCTACAGTGTTTACTGACGCTTTCGAGATGACAACGCTTTATTCAGATGTGTGTGTTTGTGTGAGTCTACGTGCGTGCGTGCACATGTGGGTCTGCATGTGTGTGGTGTCTATCGGTGTAATTGAACAGTAACTTCTCAGCGTATGACATTTTAATAATGCTCAAAGATTGCTGAGAAGACCTGTCACTGCATAATATCTTGGACAAATTAAAGGTTACTGGCTACCCATCACTACAAATGATCAACTACAACTGATTGGCTCTGCTACAATTAACAAATGCAACATGACCCAGTTACAAATCTTAAATGTTCATCTTATTTCTCTCTCTACCTTTAGACAGTGCCTGCAAATCCCAGAGCTATTGTGACAGTTAAACATGGAGAGAGAGTAAAAGAAAATGCTATAAACCAGCCAGTGAAGAAGCTAGCTGATTTCCAAAACTGCATCTTTTGCCAGTAGTTGGCCATAGCACATTTCCCAGCATCTATGTAAAAGCATTGGTTTGTCATAACCATTGCCTATAGTGAGTTTTCATGGTTGTTAAATCCAAGCAAGGAGTGAAAATGCACACTTTGAGAAGGTGAAGAATTGCAACGCAGTCGTCCAGAAGCATTCTATATTTCCCTGGAGATTTGTGGAGGAGGTGTAAGATTCACGTCACAGAGCCACTGGAACATCTCGTTAAGGTCACTTGAGCTGGGGTTGAGATGTTTCCCAAGAATATCGAGGGGAAACGGGACAGAAATATCACCAGTCATATAACAAGCCAACAACTGAACTTGTTGGAAATATATTTCCTGGAAATCTGTAGAATAAATGCTATCAGCTGCCAAACAGCCCCTTCAGGATCCTGCTCAACACAACAGCACTCAACATTCCAATCCTTCAATTTCCAAGCAGTTATTACTATTGGATGAATTCATGGGCTTTAGGTATGGTAAAAAAGTGTGGATTTCTATCAACGGTACCATAACAATGAATCATCCCTCATCCGCCTGAACAAACCCCTTCTCAGACATCACAGGTACTCAATACATGGTCAACAACACTCCTCTGTTTTCCTGATGGTTTAGACCAAGTGACAGTACGGGCCAGGACACACGGTTTCTTCCAGTAATTAAATGAGTCATTTGTTGAGTAATTGTTGTCTTTGTAAACAGTTTTGATGGCCTGGGAGCGCAGTGGGAAGATCCTTGATTGGTTATTGATCATGAGAGAGTCAGTGAGTGGGCTGGACTAGAAATAGGCTGTTCAAGGTTAGAAAGGTCCGGCGGACCGGCAGGCAGACGTGTGTGAGTGTGTGGGGGAGGCTGCTACGTGGAGCAGGCCTTTGCGATCAAGCTGCTCAAATATCAGCCTTGCACGTTCTGCCTGAAAGTCTTGGTTATCAGTGATATCCTGAAGTACTGATATTGGGGAGTCTCGGTCATGCTCAGAGGCTGTCAGCACACTCCCTTCAGATTACAGGCCTGCATGAGCCATCGGCAAGGCAACAAGTGAGCTCCTCCTCTGTGTCAGTGCTCATTGGCCAAATTTGACTTACATGGTCAGATAAAGTATTTCAAGTAAGAGGTTGTATGTGCAGGTGGAGAGTTGGCTGATAGTATTGCACTTCAAGCGTCTAACCAGTAACTAAATGGCTGCTAGATTGTCTGAAAGAAAATGTACGCTTATGTCAGCGTCTCCACGATAACCAAGGAGGCTATCACAATTGTGGTGATACTTTCAGTTTCCATGACTTTTCAATCCCATGACTGTCATCAACCAAGGGATCGCTTATCTCCATTCTCAATCATGGTCAGTTGCTGTCTCTTGTCTTAGTAGTACTTGTATTTAGTTCCTGGGTTTGTTTGAGTTGCTGTTTGTCATTGTCTTAAAGGATCAGGCCCTGAAAATCAATTTCTGCCTAGAACACATACCAAAATTTAACCTCTAGTTATATTGGATCTGAAGTAGAGATACATATGGTTAATATTTTTTAAAAGGAATGACTTTGAAATTTGTGAATATGTCAAATTAATTTAGAATAAGTATACACAGTGAATGTTTCAGAAGATGAAAGATAAACAAAAACACAAAAAACATGTATTTTCTATCTAAATCATATGTCAAATGTAAATAAAAAGCCATACATTGAAATTGAGGTCTGGATACACTTCTATTCATGAAACAGTATTCACAAATGTGTTGATGTGATCATGAATAGTATTCACAAGTGTGTTGATGTGATTGTGAACAGTATTCACAAGTATGTTGATGTGATTGTGAACAGTATTCACAAAGGTGTAGATGTTACCATGAACAGTATTCACAAGTGTGTTGATGTGATCATAAACAGTATTCATGAGTTTGTTGATGTGATCATAAACAGTATTCACGTGTGTTTATGTGAATGTGAACAGTATTCACAAGTGTGTTGGTGTGATTGTGACCAGTATGCATGAGTCTGTTTGTGTTTCCAATGGTGAGAGAACTCATTAACATACTACATTGGACATATTTCTTAGAATAATGAGAAGATGAGCAATGAGGAGATGAGAAATGAGGACATAAGGAATGAGGAGATGAGCTAGGAGGACTGCTCAAGATGAAGGAGACTGAAGAAAAATCTGGAAAAGTGTTCATCACCACTGAACACATGTGTCCGTCTGTTTCCTGTGATCCCACAGCAGCTCTCTGTCTCCAGAGATTTCTCTCCCCACCCAAGGAGCTTAGCTCCTGCCACCCCTCAGATCTGGCTGTCTTTTATGTGTGTGCTCCAACTCTGGCATTTCCTAACAGCCTGGGGACTGGAGGTTTTGTATTTGTAGTGGGCTGAACCCAGGGCTGAACCGGGTCATAGTCTGGGAGTCCGGGAGCGCTATTACGAGTCATCGATTCTTCTCTTGGGCCGCAGTCCCAAACGGCGTGCTATCGCCCTTGTTGTGTTTGACCAGGGCTGACGTAAAGGAATATAATGGTCTATTAACCCCCTAGAGACAGACCATGGAAGACACTAGATGTGGGTCCCAAATGTCACCCTAGTCCCTGTTTTATGCCAATTTCAGCAAACATCCCTCAGGGAATAGTGGGCAATTTTGGACATGCTCCAAGGAACAAGAGAAACTATGGGAGTATATTGAGGCTGAGAGTATATTGAGGCAAAGGAACATTTTATAATTCAAAGGTGTTTATGTGAAATGGAACCTCCAGAGATAACTCTATTTAATAAAACAAAAGGAAAACATAAATGTTGGAACTAAAAGGCAGTAAACACACCTTAATAATATGCAGTGCCGCTAAAGCAAATACATTATAAATCGAACAACATAAACAGAGATGAGCAAGGTCTAAATAAATCTTAATAACAATGGGTTTTGTTCACCGTTTGAGGTATCATTTAAAAGCAGTGAGAATATGATAGTTGTTATTATCATGACTAATCATTATAAATGGTAGTAGTTTAGTACTTGGCAAGAATGTTATTATGACGCAGACTATCGGACCATAATCATCTTTACAGACTAAAAAAAGTTAAAATTTCTCCACTGAGGGACTAATTACTACACTGTTCTTCCAATATTTCTACATTAGTGTTAACAGGAAATATACAGTACACAGAAGGACATGCACACTCACACCTACAGATGCACTCATGCATATTTAGGAAGCTATTAAACCTAGTTCGCTAAGCTAGTACTTTCTTACCGCTACAGTTCACTACAATTTATATGGGAAACAGGTACTTGTTGGGGCTCCCAAATTGGGCAACACCAGCATAATTAGCTCACATTGTGGCAACTTCATTGTAGCCAGGAGTTGCAGCCAAATCCTGGTCGTGTCATTCTGAAAATGATTGTGGGCCTGACATGGGATGGATTATTTTTTACAGTGTGGACAAACACAAGCCTAAAGCATTCACCTTAAACAGGTGCTAACTAGTCATTTACAACAACGGCACGTCTTGGTTTGTAAACTGCTTTCAGCCCCGGTGGTTGTGTTTTTAGTGCTTGGTGTAGCTTTTAGCCAAATGCAGCTAGCCAGAGAAAGAACCAATGGTGTGAGACTCAAAATGGTGTCGAAAGCCCAACTGGGCTACCAAACTATCTTGTTTCCTCTCTTTTCCTCTATCTTCCTCTCTCTCTGTTTGGGGGAGAAGGGTATTTTTTGTGGAGAGAAATGGATAGTAGCGAGGGTGTTGTGTTGATTTTTTTATCTTCAAGGATTATAACGTAATGGTTTTAGTGCAGGTTGAGTGAGTGTCTTTATTGTGTTTTTATATGTTAATATTTTGTGTATACTTTGTGTTTTGTGAGTGAACGGATGTGCAAATTAAATGCTCTCTCTCTTCCTGTCTCTCTCCTCCTCGACTCAGTGGGTGAGTAAATAATACCAGGACGTATGTGGGTATTGCCGTTTTGTGGGTCTGTTGCTGCTGCAGCATATTCATCATGGTAATGGGCACCAGGAGGGTTGGTTAACAGCTCCAAGGAGACGTCAAGGTCAGCCTGCGGGCCTCAGTTACGTCATTAATGCTAGCAAACACCTGCTTCTAGTTCACTCTAGAATATTCAGGAAAACAAATTGAGGACCTGGCTTTGTGCAGCGTTGGAGGAAATTGATCAAATCAGAATCAGAAAGACATTTATTGCTACGTTAGTTTTCCAAAACAATGTTTTTTTCTGATCTATTGGTGTACGTCTTTTTTGTACATCAATTTTAGACATTTTAACATTTTCTTCTACTTTTAATGTGCATGATATGAGCAGAATGTGAACAGGATATTTACAGTATTATTGTCAAAGTCGCTCCGCTCCCGGTCCGGCGTTCCAGCTCCCCGGAGTTTTGATTGTGCACCCCTAATTCCTTATTAGTGTGCGCACCAGGATATGATGGACTAATCAAGGAGAATATTTAAGTTTCTCATGTACCTGTATTGAGTGTGGGTTATTATACTGGGTTCGATTTACACAGCTAAGTCGGTGGTGCTGCTGGTTCTGCCTGTTACGTAGTTGACTGATTGATCTATATTTTACATTACTTATATGAACAGGTATATATATATATCTGTATGTAAACTGTTAGACTTTGCTGTAATTTCTACAGTTACTGACCATAAAATGCCAAGTAAAATACCATCATTTTCTTTTCCAGTTCATTACTGTAATATGCATTGCGTTATGGGTAATAACATTTAATTTACAGTGATTGTCACATCCAGCCCAGTGAGGGCTGTGATCAGGCCTTTATGGACCTTTTGTGTTTAGTTGCTCCCTTGTGTGTCCTGCTCCTTGGTTGGTTCCTCTTGTGTCCACATTATTACTGCCATGTGTATAATGTTCCTTCCCCATGTGTGGTCTATGCCTCCCTCTTGTGCCTCTGTTGTGTATTGCATGTTCCCCTTAAGTGTAGGTGTCGTCAGTGTCTTGGGTGCCCAGGTGACTCCCATTGTGTCTTGTTAGTAAGTGTATTTAGGTTGAGTGTTTGGTTGCGTCTCTTGTCGGTTAATGTTCTGTGTTACGTGCTCCAGGTTATGTGTTATTGGTTTATTCATTTTGGATCATCTGTTTAGCCCCTCGTGGCAGTATTTGTTTGACCAGAGTTGATATTAAACTTCATTGGATTATTGGAATTCCTTCGCGCCTGTCTCTTTTCATGATAAACATGTGGAACCGTGACAGTGATTTACTGTATGTTTTGAATTTGGGGTAGACTGCTGTAAAACAGCAGCAGTAGTACCACTGTAGTTGAAGAAGACATACTTAAATAAAATTGTTAATTAATGTTATAGAAGCATAGAAATAGAAAGGAAAAATATAACATCTCTAAAATGAAATAGGCCTACATTTTATTTGTTATGCTTTTAGCAGTGAATGTAATTGAAAAGGTGACATGTTTTTCAGCAGTGTAAATAATTTATTAAGAATTGTAGAGAGAAACAAGAAAAGGATTACGGAAAAATGCTTGACCTCCAGATTTGAACTCTAACCACACAACATAAAAAGAACGGGAGTTGCTGGATACTTCAAAGGCGTTGAAAGGTGGGAAAAGACTTCACAAGTGTTGAGTCATTGTTGCCCATAACATGCTAGCATTCTCGTAATGAATTATGAATATATGACGTTATTGGCAGTGTGTATTTTCTTTGCCTCCCCTTTCAAATGCAACATTCAAATTACTAGACAAAAAATTATATACTAAGAAAAGCAGATTTTGACGAGTATAGTTCCATAGACCTCCATTCATTCTGCACTTGCCCGTGACCGCCCTCATATGGAACGAGTGTGGAACTGCAACCAGTTCAGAAGCCGGACGTTTTCCCAGTGTGGGAGTTCTCTTTATTAGACATTCTCTGGGAAAGCCGATCTTTGCTAATTCTGTGACATTAAAATCTGCTCAAAAAGTCACTAGTGTAGTGGGAAAGTAATGTTGTTCACAGGACCAAATATTGACTATCTCCACATTGGGCTGCACAAGGCATGTTTTTGTGTCCAGATAACTATTCTAGTTGGCTGGCCAGAAGGTTGGAGGTTTCTACAGTAAAGTGTTTGTTTCCCCCACCTGGGGTGGGACAGTTCAATATCATGTAAATGTGTGAAGCCATTCTGTTGTATTGGTATTCGCGCCAGTACGGCGGTTCCACAGGAAACGTATGTTTTCCCCCCCTCGGAAGGGACATTTCAATTACATGTAAATGTTATGACACTGTCCTATTGTTGATTCCAAGGCTAGCGCCAGCAAGACTGTGCATAATTTGATTATGTATGTGGGGGTGCCAAGCCTGTTTGTTCTAACCACAGCCAAGTGAAGTGATACCATTTGCCATGCAGCGGTGGGAGGAGTTTTGGGGAGCACCTGGGCGCGAAGGTTAAAAGTGCTCTGTTTTAGATTTGTTAGTTGAGTTATAATCGTAACCGAAAACTCCGGGCAAGCTTATGCCCTAGATGTGTGTTTAGATTCTCTAGGATAATTGTAGTTTTTGGTAGGCTGTAGGATTTCAACTATATTGGGTATGTAACTTGTATTTCATTGTCCGGTTGTAGTGTTGTAATTTTATGCCCTGCAACTGGTATTAAATGTAATTGATTTTGTACCGAGTTCCGTCTGAGTCTGCCACAGTTATTCCCGTCAAACCTCCGGAGGAGAGTTTCAGGAGATGCTTGCTACCTCGTCAACTACATACACTAGTAGTCTGTTCTTATCACACACACACTTTGCTAGCAAGCTATTCCAGGCTTAGGGTGGCAATCCCTGAGGCGCGGCTAACCCGCAGCGTGGCACCTCAGCCGGCACTAAAAGGGTTTTCTGTTTGGCGATTCGGCAAAAGTAGCAAAGTTCAGCCCACTCGTGTGCATTCCTTATTCTTCGCCCCTATTATTCAGTAAAGTCTCCGGAGACATATCTGCTCGTAGGGGCGGGCTGACGCTCATAGTTTTCCCGAACGGCTGTTGCATGCGTATTACGTGATGACAGGTTAGCTCGTCCATATTGCATACTGAGCGTGACTCGGAGTGCTTCAAAACACATGGAGTCAGATTTATAGATATTAAATATCTACGAGGCAACTAAGATCAATAAGATCATTCTCCACGCTTTCCTATTAAGCTATTATTGACCTATTTAACTCAGTACATTGACCCAAAGAAAAGAGAAATATATCATTTATTAATGCTTTAGCTTCATAAGTGCATCTTAATTGTATTCTCAATTTCCCTCACTACACTAGCGCGAAGTTAGGTTAGCGACATGTGTCATAGCTAGGTAAGCGTAAGCTGTTAACTAGTTTTGTTTGTCTCGCGCTAACGTAACATTGTCCCCATGGTGAGGATTAGCTATCACAACTTGTTTTAAACATGCTGTTCGGGGCATCTTCTTCACTTGTCAGACCACCGGTATAACTTTGGCTTAATTAAAACATAACCCATATTCTTGAAGTTTAAGATCAGTAACTGCTAGTTTTTGAGCTTGCTGTTGCCGCATTTTGGCTAATATGACCTCTGCTTAATGTTATTGTTATAATTTCAATTTGTAAAACTACTGGTGACTGTTTTGTTATTTTAATATTGTCATATTCTATGTTTTTGCACAAGTTGTATATAAGTCTGTTAACAGTTTAGATGAGAGAAACTCATCACCATTTCTCTGCTTCTCATACAGTCCAGTACGGACCACCCCACCAGTTCATAAATACTTTGTCTGGATTGGAGGCTCCATCCTGGCCTCTCTGTCCACCTCCCAGCAGATGTGGATCAGCAAGCAGGAGTACCATGGGTCTGGCCCCTCCATCGTCATTCACAAATGCTTCTAAACAGACTGTTCCTCCTTCCCCTCACCTACCAAATGACCAACAACTTCAGCTCTGTGGGAAACAACCACACCACATTTTTCATACAGACTCATCAGGATTTGTCAAAAAAAGTCCAGATAAAGGATGAACTGATGTTCTGGCTAGGTTATTCAGTGTTTTGCAGTTGCATCTGGGGATTTAAAAAACTGTACATTTTGTTTCCTTTGAGTCAATTCAAATGCTTACTGCATTGTTCAGATATTCGCCTCTGAATACTGCCAAGTGTTTGGCGCATCACTTAAACATGGTTGTAGTAATGCTTGTATGTAAAATGTCTGGTTTATTTTCACTTTCAGACAAAAATATCTTGGTCCTGGTATTTGTACCTGTATAATACGAAAATAAAAATGTTTTACTTTTGTACATTATCATATTTTTTTTGAAATCGTTAAATGTAATAGCATTTATATATTATATTTATGTTATAGCATTAAAACAAACACTTCAAGACAAATACAGTAAAACTAAATTATAGTAAAATGAATTATACTGTAAAACTAAGTTACAGTAAGGGTATTATACTGTAAAATGGAACTGCAGTAAGGGCATCATACTGTAAAAAACATGTACAGGTATGGTACTGTAATGGGGTAGTTACAGTAACTAACTGGCAACACGTTGCCAGTAAGGTACCGCATAAATACAATAAAAAGTCTAACAGTGTATATACACTGAACGAAAATATACACGCAACACTTTTGTTTTTTTCCCAATTTATCATGAGTTGAACTCAAAGATCTAAGGCCTATTTCTCTCAAATATTATTAACAAATCTGTCTAAATCTTTGTTAGTGTCACGCCCGCACCCGGGTGGGAGCGTGGAAGGCGATCAGATTCGCCTGACTATTGACTTTCTGTTATATGTGGGACTTTCCTTCATGGCATTCGTGCCTGTGGAACTCTAAGTATATCTATGCTCAGTTACGCACGTAGGTGCCATTTGTTAGGGATGATTACCAGCTGCCTGGGTCTGGTTATAAGGCAGTGAGGTGGCTTGTCACTTTGTCGATTCTTGCATAACTATGTATCGCCTGTGAGGGGTCTACCTGTGTTCCGTTTATTCACATTTGTTTCTGGAAAAGTATTAAAGCACTACGTGATATCATAACTGTGCCTGTCTCCTCTCTGCTGATTGTGACAGAAGAATCAACCTTTCTATGGAGGCAGCAGGAAACAAGGAGTTAAAAGAAGCGTTGGGGAAACGTGATAGGGTTCTCCAACAGCACCACAATCAGCTGGGCAACCTAGAGGTGGCATTAGAGGAGATCCTCCAGGGATTGCGGCGCATGGAGACCCAGGGCTCTCCTGCGCCTGCCAGTCAACGCCCGGCTGAACGAGAGGCATCTGCGGAGCCGACCGGCAAGGGTTGGGAGGTCCCTCTCCCTGAGCGGTACGATGGCCACCCCGAGCATTGCTGCAGCTTCCTGTTACAGATGGACTTATATTTTTCTAGCCGCCAAGACCACCCCGGATCGGATCGGGCGGAAATCCTACCACTATTTCTCTCCTGACCAGGAGCCACTGCACTATGGGAGAGCTCGGGACCAGAGACAAGGGACTTCACCGCCTTGTTCCAAGCGGTCTTTGACCACACTCCTGTGGGTCGAGAGAGGGGGGAGCGGTTACTCCACCTTCGACAGGGCACCAGGACTGCCGCGGAGTACGCCCTAGAGTTTAGGACCCGGGCCTCCTCCAGCGGCTGTAAGGAAGCTGCCCTCCTGTCCCTATTCAGAGAGGGGCTGAGTGATGAGGTGAAGGTGGAGCTGGCATGTCGAGATGATGGAGCCACCCTGGACCAGCTAATACAGATGGCGGTTAAGCTGGACGGGCTGTTACGCGCCAGAAAAAAAACCTCGGCGTGCACCCCCTTACCACCGGGACCGCTGGTTCAAGAGGAAACCATGGACGTGGGCACGACCAGGCTTACCCCTACTGAGAGGGGGCGACGTCTTTGCCTGGGGCTATGCCTCTACTGTGGGGAGGACGGACACCTCCTGGCACAGTGTCCTATGACGAGAGGACCGTTACACCTTCTGGAGAGACCCACGGAGCGGAGCCGCGCCCCATATGGGAAGGTAGGACTCACCCTTTCTGCTCTTCCCTTATCACCAGATGTCATGGCCTCCTTTGTCTCCCTGTTAGGATATCCAGATAGGCCTGCTCTGCTGGCTCTCATCGATTCGGGAGCGGCGGGGACACACAGAGAACATATGTTTTTTCTGCATAGCCTCACAGTCGCATTCCCTCGTATTGGGTATGCCCTGGTTAACTGTCCAGAGTCCGGTGATAGACTGGAGGACTAAACAGATAAAGTCATGGTCCCCGGAATGCAGGCACAACTGTCGTTCAGTATTGCTGTTCACCACGTCTGTGGAGAGCCCAGACTCCTCTCGGGATATGTCTTCCTGTGTCCCCACAGAGTATGCCGACCTAAGGGAGGTGTTTTCCAGCACCAGGGCTACTACGCTCCATTCGCACCGGCCCGGTGACTGTGCCATCCAACTCCTGCCGGGAGCCGCCTTGCCACGCATTCATGTCTACCCCTTGTCTGTAGCGGAGACCCGGTCTATGGAGACCTACGTAAAGGAGAGCCTAGCTCAAGGGCATATCAGGAAATCCACGTCGCCAGTACCTTCAAGCTCCTTTTTCATTAAGAAGAAGGAAGGAGGGCTTCGACCGTGTGTGGACTACCGAGCGCTGAATGCCATCATCATCCACTACAGGTACCGTCTCCCTATTATTCACACCGCAGTGGAGACTATGAAGGGTGCCCATTATTTCACCAAGCTGGACCTGCGCAGCGCGTATAACCTTGTGCGAATACGGGAGGGGGATGAGTGGAAAACTGCCTTTAGCACCACCTCAGGGCATTACGAATACCTCGTAATGCCCTATGGCCTCACTAACGCCCCTTCAGTATTCCAGGCGTTTGTGAATGAGCTGTTTCTCGATCTGCTGGGGCGCTTTGTCATAGTGTACATCGATGACATCCTTGTGTACTCCCCCACATTAGCTCTGCATGTGCAACCCATACGAGAGGTTTTAAGCAGGCTGTTGAGCAACCATCTATACGCTAAACTGAAAAGTGTCTGTTTCATCAGTCGTCCGTTGCCTTTTTAGGATACAGGATCTCTGCCTCCAGTCTCGAAATGAAGGTGGATAAAGTGGAGGCTGTCACTAAGTGGCCAGAGCCGGGGTCCATAAAGGAGCTCCAGCGCTTCTTAGGTTTCGCCAACTACTACCGGCGTTTCATCCGTTTTTCAGCTCTGTGGCGGCGCCGCTGACGGCTCTACTGAAGGGCGGGGCGCGCTGGCTTCCATGGTCTTCGGATGCTGACAGCGCTTTCCGGATTCTCAAGGACAGGTTCACCTCGGCCCCCATTCTACGACATCCGGATCCCGACCCACCATTCGTGGTGGAAGTGGACGCCGGCGTGGGTGCCATCTTATCCCAACGGCAAGGTAATCCATCGAAACTCTACCCCTGTGCCTTTCACTTCAGAAAGCTGAGTCCGGCAGAGCGTAATTACGCAGTGGGTGACCGGGAGCTTCTGGCGGTGGTGGACGCCCTGCAGAGCTGGAGGCACTGGTTGGAGGGGGCGAATCATCCGTTCTGGATATGGACTGACCACCGGAACCTGGAGTATCTCAGGACCGCTCGACGATTGAACGCACGGCAGGCCAAGTGGGCTCTTTTTATGACACGTTTCAACTTCACTATGTCATATCGTCCAGGTTCTAGGAATGGGAAAGCCGAACGCTCCAAGCGCTCTGGGAGAAGTACTGGTGGCAGGGGATGGAGAGGGAGGTCCGTAGGTACGTGTCATCCTGTGCCACCTGTGCCCAGTGCACCAGCCCACGTCACCGGCCATACGGTAAGCTCCATCCTCTTCCCATCCCACAACGACCGTGGACACACATCAGCATTGATTTCTTCACTGATCTCCCAGCATCTCGAGGCTTCACTATAGTCTTAGTAGCGGTCGACAAGTTTTCCAAGTTTAAACTGTTGCCCTTTCCCAGTCTACCAACAGCTTTCCAGATGGACGAGGCCCTGTTTACCCATGTCTTCCACAACTACGGCCTGCCGGAGGATATTGTGTCGGACCGCGGACCCCAGTTTCTGTCCAGAGTGTGGCGTTCGTTCATGGAGAGGCTGGGGGTCGCGGTCAGCCTCACGTCGGGCTACCACCCACAATCTAACGGGGAAACGGAGAGGACTAACCAGGAGATCGGGCGGTTCCTCCGGTCGTATTGCCACGACCGCCAGGGCGACTGGGCGGATGTCCTCCCGTGGGCTGAGTATGCCCAAAACTCCCTCCGTCACTCATCAAAGCAACTAACACCTTTTCAGTGTGTTCTAATGTACCAGCCCCCCTTGACGCCCTGGCATCCGAGTACGGACCAGGTCCCTGCTGTGGATGACTGGTTCCGGCGCGCGGAGAGAAGGAAGATTGTAGGAAGCTGTCCCCCTGCTTCCTTGGGCCTTATCCAGTTTTCCGGAGTTAACAAGTTGTCCTACACCCTTCAGCTGCCCCGTCATCTCAAACTCTCACCTAATTTCCATGTCTCCCTCCTCAGGCCGGCAATGCGGGGTCCATCGACGGTGGGATGGCATATTCCGTCCGGGACCTGCTGGACTCCAGGCGGTGGCGGGGACGCTTTCAATACCTCATGGATTGGGAGGGTTACGGTCCGGAGGAACGCAGTTGTGTCGCTGCCCGAGACATCCTCGACCCCTTCTTGTGCGGGGACTTCCACCTCCAGCGCCGGATCGTCCGGGTCCTCGGCCGCGGGGCCGCCCGCTGACCTTGCTGTCCCCTTCTACGGCTGGAGCCGTTCCTGTCGGGGGGGATACTGTCACGCCCGCACCCGGGTAGGAGCGTGGAAAGCGATCAGATTCTTCTGACTATTGACTTTCTGTTATATGTGGGACTCTTTCACGGCATTCGTGCCTGTGGAACTCTATGTATATCTATGCTCAGTTACGCATGTAGGTGCCATTTGTTAGGGATGATTACCAGCTGCCTGGGTCTGGTTATAAGGCAGTGAGGTGGCTTGTCACTTTGTCGATTCTTGCATAACTATGTATCGCGTATGAGCGGCATACCTGTGTTCCGTTTATTCACATTTGTTTCTGGAAAAGTATTAAAGCACTACGTGATATCGTACCTGCGCCTGTCTCCTCTCTGCTGATTGTGACAGTTAGTGAGCACTTCTCCTTTACCAAGATACACCATCCTCCTCACAGGTGTGGCATATCAAAATACTGATTAGACAGCATGATTATTGCACAGGTTTGCCTTAAGCTGGCCACAATAACATGCCTCTCTAAAATGTGCAAGTTCATCACACTGCACAATGCCACAGATGTCGCAAGTTTTGAGTGAAACTCACAACTCCCACGTAGTAATTTAAAGCCACAACAGGAAGTTGTTGCTGGAGAGTGATGTGGCAGGATATACTTACATTATCTGACTTATCTAACCCAAATCCCAGGTAGCGCTATTCCAATTTTGCCCTGCCTTGTGCAGGGAGCCTGAGGAAAGTTAGAGAACCCATGGTCGGCCTTAAACCCACAACCATTGCAACATAAACTGTCCTAAATGCAGCAATTTAGCCCACTATGACACGTGGACCCCTGGAGGAGTGTAAGTCTTGTAATGAAGGCAGAATGTAGCCAATCAACCTTTCAGCAGAGTGAATGATGCGCTGCAGCCTGCTCTTGTCCTTGGCAGTGTCTGCAGGGTATCAGACGGTGATAAAGGAGGTCAGGATGGACCCTATGATGGCAATGTAGAAGTGCACGTTCATAGTCTTTGGCAGGTTGAACTTGGCAGGTTGAACTTAAACTGCCACAGGAAGTACATCCACTTGAGGAGTTGGGAGAGCTTGTCCTTGAGCAGTGCTGGAAAGATGGTGTTTTCGTGTCTAATTCACTAAGTATCAAAATATGACAATGCATGCTGAGAGAGCAATAGGCTTCATCTGTTTCCAAATGATGCAAGCTTATTTTGCAAGATAGACAATGAAAAACATGGCAACCAAACATTTTATCTCCAAAATTATATAATCTACGACAGCCTTCTGATTGGCTAACTCTTTAAACACATATGGCCCTATTTTAACAATCTGAAACGCAAGTATCAAACGTGAAACGCAAGTTACATTGTGGAAGGGTCCCGGACGCTGATGCTATTTTATCGGCGGGAAAATTATTTTTGCACCCGACGCAAATCTAAAATGGGTAGGTCTGAAGTAGCTTCATTAGTCATAGGTGTGGTTTGGGCGTAACATGCCATAAACCAATCAGAGCAACATTTCACATTCCCTTTAAGAGCAGGCGCGCGTTTTCCATGGCGGATTGCTATTGTAACAGCGATTTGCTATTGATTTTTATTTTTACAAAATGTAAATAAAGAAATGTCACAAGACATACTTTCCGAGGTTTTGGACTCACTCTAATTGAATCACAAGGTTATGAATGCATGGTAATATTTTTGCAATGTAGTCTAACATTAGACCGATATATACTTTTCTGTCAAATCAGCTCTCCTCTACCGTTCTGCATTTCTGGGCATTTAAGTTAAGTGCCAACGGCACATACATTTCAACATCACGTTTTCTGAAGTCCTCTAATATTTCCTAATTAATGTCATCAACACATCCATGATTCATGGAAATGTTGCTTAAAACACAACAAGCCACAAAGAATGCTGCGACTTGAGTAGTGTTCTATCCAAACACCATATGTGTTGGGTGCAAGATAGGAATGATAAATGCGTTTGTGTAAAAAGTCAATTGCGCCAGGTGTAAGAGAGGGCCCATAGAATCATTGTCAGCCCTTCCTTTCTTAGATCCCCAGTTAATCCCTCAGCACCAAAAGGTCTGAGTTCTCTCCCCCTTCCATTTCTCCAAACTGTTGACCCCCTTACCTCTTTAGCCTTGTCCTGGTCATTTTTTACACTCACGGCCAGAAAAATGCACATTCCATCTACGTTTTCACAACCTATCCGTCTTACAACCCTCCCTATCTAAGGTTCAGATGTCTCAAATGACCTTTAGGTCATATAATACACCCCTACATCCCCTAAGCCTAAACAGACATGTATACCTCTCTTTAACAGTTTGGACAAGATAAGAAAATATAAAACAGTATTAACTTCAGGTATTACGACCAGTCAAAATAGATGGTCCCATCTTTTTTAGATTTATATGGCATTTTCAAAAAATCAGTCCAGCCTGGCTGCCTTACAGGGGATATCAGTTTCTTGAATAGTCTGTTAACGTCGCTCTTTAAGATAGAGAGGGCCATTGTAGTTGCAAGGGTGGAGTTGATTGAGATGGTTGATTGTGTTCTGTCCTCAATGATTGGGGGCTGGAGGACTGGGCCAGTGGGCTGCTGTAGATGGACACAAAGGCAGGTGATATGTTGTCAGGACTGTCCCTTTGTTTTTCAAATCTGCAGTAGAACTCGATCAAGTCAATGGCAAGTCACATGGCATTGATGCAGTAGGTTGTTTTTGTCTTGTAGCTGGAGATCGGTTGTAGGCCTCGCCAAACTGCAGCAGGCTCATTGGCTGAGAACTGTTGTTAGAATTTCTCTGCATACATGCCCTTGGCTTCTGTTACTGCCTTCCCAAAGCTGTATTTGGCCATTCTAACGCCATCTCTGTACTCACTTCGGATCATTTACTCTTTTTACCAAATGTAGATGTCTGAGCTTAGCTGTGAACCAGGGTATGTCATTGTTTTAACTCACCCTGGTCTGTGTCGTTACACAGCTGTTCTCACAGAAACTGATGTAAGACATTACAATGTCTGTATATTCACCCAGACTGTTAGTGGCAGACCTGAAAATGTCCCAATCACTGCAGTCCAGAATTGCACGCAGAGCCTTTGTAGCTTCTCTGCTCCACATCTTTGACCACTGCACAGCAGGCTTTGCAAAATTTCTTTTTTGCCTGTGTGTGGATATCAGGTGGACCATAACGTGATCTGGGAGACACAGCGTGGTATGTATTGTTGATTGTAGTGTAACAGTGATCCAAAATGATTTCCTTTCTGGTTGGGATTTTAATAAATAGTTATATGTATATGTGGGGAGTTTGTGGCTTAGATTACCTTTGTTAAAGTCACCCAGAACAATAACCAAGGATTCCAGGTATGACCGCTCCACTCCAAGTATCTGGTTGGTATGTAAATACCGACCAAAAAAAATTATGCAATTTCCCGCGGGCTGTAGAAGGGCTTGCAGTTATTAAAACATAATACAGGTCAGGAGAACAGTACTGTAGGATAACTGATATCTACATAATTTCTCCAGCCATTGTTGATGTAGAAACATATTCCTCTTCATTTCATTTTGCCAGAGAGATCTTTGTCTCATTTCGCACAAGAGTGTAAAACAAGGCAATTGAATCTGGTATAGTTCCACACAGCCAAGTTTCTATGAAACACAGAGCAGAAGATAACGAGAGGTCTCTGTTTTTCCCCAACAGCAAGTTTGTCCAGTCTATTGCTGAATGATCGGACGTTTGCAAAGAATATGCCAGGTAGCGGAGTCCAAAGTCGGCGGCGCCTTGAGTGTACCAGCGCCCCAGCTCATTTACCTCTTCAGCAGCATTTGACTAAGTGGTAACGTGAGGTAGTACCTTTGAACTGATTGTCCAGTACTACTGCATAAAGACTTTACTGATAAGTGACTATACGTTTAATGAAGAAAAAGGAGAAGTTAAAGAAGAAGAAGAAATAGGAGCAGTAGAAGAAGATACAGAATAAGATGATGCAATACAGTAAGCAGAAGATGAACAAGTGTTAACAGAAGAAAAAGAAGAAGATTAATGAGACAAAGGAGTGATAAAAGAAAATGAAGAAGATGCATTATAGTAAAGTAGACCAATCAATAAAATACAGGAATCCCTTCATTATGTATTGAAATACTGTGAGAAGAAGATAGACAAAGACAGATCACAGTCTCTTCACAGTGTTGAAACAAGTCATCGTTTGATCGGTTTACATTGGATACACCTGTCTTGCACACAGTGATGATGCATTCAATAAGGTTGTTTTAATCTTGATGAAATAACAATCCAATCCCTCATAACTTTAACACTCTCTGGGTAAATATTTCCATACGGCTGTTTAACATTTCACTGACTAATGCAAAGTTTGCAGCTTTGTCAGCCCAGCCAGGCTGGCATTGAGATGGAGCTAAAGCTGAGGTCAGCACTCAGATTACACACACACAAACACACACGCAAGGTAGACAGGTCAAGAGATCTGCTGATAGATTCTACTATATTACAGCGGAAGCTGGTCTCTAAGCCCTATTACCATATAAACTTTGTTAATGACCTTGTCATTTACACAACTTAATTACAAAAGGCCTCTGCAACCAGAGTTCCTTCCACAGCACATCTTCCATATGAATTATACATGGCATGATGCAGTGACACAGGGATTCTGGTGTAGGAGGGAGTGGCTACTTACAAATACCACCTGTGTCCCAAATGGCACCCTATTGCCACTCCTTTTGAGTCATGTAGACCTGTAGGGATTATGGTGTGTTTTAGAACACAGAAAAAACATGTGTGATGAGAGGGAATCTAACAGAGAATACACTTTTGGACTTTGGAAATTCACTGCTTGAGTGTCTAAATAATGGCTTGTCTACTCGTTGCTTTAGCTGCACACTGAATTCTAACTCCACTAAAACACTGTGAAGAACATACTGTGTTGTGTCATTACAATCAACTCTTCTACTGTTCCTTTGAGTAGATATGATACCCTAGCATGAAAAAGTACAACATATTTGCCATATTCCAGAAGGAGCCTTCTATTTTAGATGCCAGTACAGTATGTGTAGTCGGACAATGCTACTGACAGCAGATTTGAAAATGTTCTACTGTAGCTTAATTTATTAACAATGGCTGAACAGCCTAATACATATGAACTGTCACAGCACGATAATTAATTAATATGGCACAGATTTTGTTGTTACCTTTGTTTTCTTTTAATATTCAAATAAGACACTGTCCGGTCTCGTGCCTTTCTCAACAGGGATTAAAACAGCATTGCAATGCACTCCAGAATAAAACTGAAGTCGATATGTTCTTTTAATGAGAGTAATTTAAATGGTAATCCCTGGTAATGGTGGTGGCCATAAGGGGCACAGCATCTTGTTTAAAAAGTTTTCAAAATTAATTTTAAAATGAAAAAACGAAAGGGTAAAAAATGTTGGTCTTTGAAAAATGTTGGCTAGCAGATTATTTCAAGTGTGGAAAATAATTCATGATCCTGCCAAAAATATATTGTATTTTTAGGCATTTTTGCATTTATTAAAAGTAAGAAATCATTTTTTGATATAAAGTGCTGTGAGCTGGATGCAAAGCCATTCTCCAGAAATACACATATCTATAGCAGCAACTTTCCCCCGGAACCATACAGAGTAACACCTTTCTGCAAGCGAAACACTTCATGCAGAAGTGCTGTTTACAAATATTAAAAAGACCTGTGAAGAAATGTTAGCAAGATAGAGATTTTGTTCTGCAAAATATTTCAGTCTGCAAAGTTCAGCTAAATGCTAAAACAGTTTCCCACTTGGGAAAATTATAAAAAGCACAAGCACTTGAAAATATTACGCTATCCCAGTTTTAAAACCTAAAAACTATTTATTTAATATATACTTTTTTTTACCAGAACACATTGAGACCGAGGTCTCATTTACAAGACTACCCTGGGAACACAACCACATAAAAGGCACACATACATACATCTACACACATACACAGACACACACACACATACATTTAAACACTTAAAACAAAAACATTCCTCTGTGAAATAATCCTTAGCCAGTACACTGAATTGACTGACCTAAAGAAACCAAGAAATCTAAACTAAGTACTGATTGGATGCCATTCCAAACATGAGGTGCTAAACATGAAAAAGCCGATGTACCAAGCACAGAGTTTACCAAGGGAGTCAGTAATGTTAACCAATGCTGTGATATTGTGCTCTAATCTGAAGCTCTAAAAGAGAAGACAAGTATGTTGGGAGCCGGTGGAGAAGGGCTTTATAAACAAACAGTGAGTACACTGTATAAAAGCCAACTTGGAATCATTGGGTTTACTATATTTTAAGTTGGGTGAACACATTTTAGGAAATATTGTTTCCATGCATACCAGGTTCAGAATGGAAACCCGAGTGAGAGGCTATAGTGTTATTCATCCTAGTGATGGCGGTATACTAATACCTACATTGTGTTCACTTGGTAATTATGCAGCGTATTTAAGACGTCATTGCGCTCATCATGGGCGTAAACTCATTTTGATTCAATGCAACCTCCCACGTGCCAACGTCTGCCTCCACCTGTTGGTTCTGTCTGGGTTATGTATTTGGTTCTGTGTGGTATGGTTTGCTTGGGGGATCAGGTACTGCGTACCAGGCTCATCAATCAAAATTATTGTTGTTTAAAATTGCCGTTACAGGTTGTGAATAGAAGCAATGTATATACACTGTCTTACTATCTAGTGTGGTTGTCCTAAGGTACAGAACCATTCACCAAATAATGTATTTATATAAGTATGTGTGATGTTCATTATATATATATATATATATATATTTATTAAAGTGTTGTTAATCTCAACGTGGCGTTTTCTTTTTGATCCGTGAATAATTTATTAAGTGAACAAATAATTTAGAGTTGACTTGCCTAAATGTATTGGGTGAACAAAAAAAAATGTGAAGTTAGGAGACCTGCAATTTTGAATGTTTATAAAGAATTTTGGGTAATTCAACATGCAGGTTTTAAGATGGTTTAACATAAAAATAAGTTCTCACAACACACATTTCAAAGTACAATTTTTATTCAGTCAATATCAAACTTCAAGTGTATTCAATCTAAAGATGCAAGTCTGTTCAACAATTAAAAATATATCCATTGGGCAAAAAATACGTTTTTTCTCAGCTGAATTTCTTGCTGCAAAGTTGAGCTTACTCAGAAAAGCTGTCAAAGTAAGTTGCTTTATTATATTTGTTGAGTCAACGTTTTTGACAGTGTAAGTCTATCTAGATTTGGCCCATTTCTTTTGAAAAATGCATCAGAAAGTTCTTGGCTTGTTTCCTTGTTTTCTCTGGTGATATTTGGAGTAGTTGAGTAGCAAACTTCAAAAACAAATTTAAATACTTTGCAAACAGAAACAATAGGATAGCATATTATAAGCATGTAAAATGTGTTGCAAATCATTTCTCAATCTTTGCAGCAATCAATATTTTGTTGGATTAAAAATATTTCACGGATGAATATATATTGCAGGCTAAAAAAGGCAGAAACTGGACCATCCACCCATTAGAGTCTGGCTGTGTCTTCCCAGGTTACAGTACTAAAAGAGAATGTTCCTACCCACTGTGCTTCAATGTTTTGTTGTTTGCTTGCTTTCAGGGGATTTAGGCCAGGTGTCTATACTTTGTGGCAGCTGCTGATGTGAAAAGGACTTCATATCATAAATTGAATCGATTACATGCGTTGTAATACTTCGTAGACCAAAATATTCCCCAAAATATTTTAAAGCCAAAGGAATTTTCCAGGCTTTTTAAATACTGAGCAGACGGTATTATCATATTTCAGAACTGGCTTCAACAAATGCAGAATGCCGGTTTGTTCCTTAGAGCTGTACAGTCGTGTTTGAAAGTATTGAGAATTCCACACATACTAATTTTCAAAGTCTGCTGCCTCAGCGTTGGTTGATGACAATTTGTATATACTCGAGAATGTCATGAAGAGTGATCAGATGCAATTGAGATTGCCGTCTTCATTGCTTTGAACAAAAAGTACTTCACAGGCTACTAGTAAGATTGCACCTAAATTAACCATTTATCGGATCATCAAGAACTTCAAGGAAAGAGGTTTAATTGTTGTGAAGAAGGCGTCTGGGCACCCAAAAAAGTCACTCTTAAAGTTGATTCAGCTGCAGGATCGGGGCACCACCAGTGCAGAGCTTGCTCAGGCAGGAATGGCAGCAGGCAGGTGTGGGCAGCAAAGAAGCCACTTCTCTTCAGGAAAAGAATCAAGGACAGACTGATATTCTGCAAAAGGCACAAGGAATGGACTGCTGAGGACTGGGGTATTATATTATAAGTCATTTTCTCTGATGAATCCACTTTCCGATTGTTTAGGCCATCTGGAAAACCCCTTGTTTGTAGAAGACATGGTGAGCGCTAGCAACAGTCCTGTGTCGTGTCATATCCTGAGAACATTCATGTGTTGGGTTGCTTTTCAGCCAAGAGAACGGGCTCACTCAGAATTTTGCCTTAGAACACAGCCATGAATAATGAATGGTACCAACAACTCCTCCGAGAGCAACTTCTCCCAACCATTACAATAGTTTGGTGACAACCAATGCCTTCTCCTGCATGATAGATCATCATGCCATCATCATGGCCAAGAAACTTCGCAGACCTTAATCCCATTGAGAACTTGTGGTGGATCCTCAGGAGGCAGGTGGACAAAACAAAGACCCACAAATTCTCCAAGCATTGATCATGCAAGAATGGGCTGCCATCAGTCAGGAGGTGGCCCAGCAGTTAATTGACTGCATGCCACGGCAGATTTCAGAGGTCTTGCAAAAACAGAACCATTCATATCACAGCCCTTCACTCAGAGGCATGATTTTGGGGCTCCACCATGGACCTCCATCCTAGGACAAAATAAAATGTTTCACTGTGAATAAATATTTAACCACATTTCTAATTTAATATATGGTTGATTGATCAACAAAACCCTGGTGGTCACAATGATTAAAAACGTTTCACTTGACCAGGAACTGCTTTGTACTCCAGGTAATATTGGCCATTTTATTACCTTTTTTTTCAAATACAATTCACAGAAGTCCAGTGAATCAAAACAGTAGGACGTCTCCAGACATCTGTGTTAGCCATCTTGATATAAGGAGATAACATATTTGAAAGCAGACCTCATCTCCACATGATGCATTACTGTTATGCAGCTATTGTCATTCATTCATTATTGAGCGTCTATAGAGAACAGATCACAGCTTGGTTTTACAAGACAGTGTCACCCAAGCCTGATTCATCCAGATAATTGTGTGGTGAAATCAATGAGATTTTTTTTCTAGCGATGTCTATTTAGTGCACTTCTTTTTACCTATGAAGTAGGGCTGTCATAAGTATCCATGATGTAGTGAAGGAGTGGGGTGGAGACAGGCAATAAGGGTATGAGTGAAAAGCAAACAAAGTTTAATTCATATAACATTGAGGAAAAAAAAAATAGCCACGAGGCTATTAAACAAATAACACAAAGCACTTGTTGGTGTAGGCTGACAGACAAAATAATGATCTGCTCAACTAATATATACTTTTTACTATGCTCTATCGTGGCTTAGACGCACTAACGGGTAAACAGGGACTGCGCCTGGCTTAAAGATCCAATATGGATTACTTACGACACAGAGTGGTAAAACACTTCTTAATAAACTATATACAATATCTGTGAGGTCCTTATTCACACCAAAACAGGGAATAGCATCCACAATGAAGCGCACCGACCTTCTGGAACACTGAGTCTATATAGCCACCTTGCTTACTAATTTCCAACCGGTGAGGATAATTACCTAATCACTCTCTCGTGTGCATAATGATCATCTACCCAGTAACCGTTTATGTAGACTAGTACCCAGAATGTGGTGCGCCAAACTTAAAGCACATAATAATTAACTCAAAACTTCAACAGTCACAATTCAATCCAATACATATACAAACTAAAACAGTCCATCAAAATTAACAACTCAGATCATGTTCTATGCCATGACGTGCTTTAGTCCCTGCTGAGTCATGACACTCAGTTCCAATATCTACCAAAGCCCTTAAAGAGGCCCTATGATGCCTACATTTACATTTATTTCATTTAGCAGACACGCTTAACCAGAATGGGTTAGGGTAAAGTGCCTTGCTCAAGAACAAAATGCCATTTGGCACAGACAAGAATCAAACCTTCAAGCTTCCAACTACAATTCGGACGCCCTAACCACCTAGCCATCTGATGCACAGATTGCCCAGACTGCTTTGATGAAGACAAAGGGGTTGTAGATTTATTGGGAACAGTGTGAATAATTTGTAGGATCCACAGACTCTAATGGCTCCAATGGAGCAGTACATCATGTGTCCAGGACAAGAGCCCCACCCCAGTGTAGCATGCGTGGATCCACACTTACCAGTGCAGACCTGCGCGTACTCCTCAAGATACTTTCACCATCTTCACTTCTTCCTCAATGAGTCTGCAGTATGTCCATTGAAGAAGCAAACAGTGTGTTTGGCTTGTCTGACAACCTCTGAGTGTCTTATTAGGAAATTCACACAGAACTGGTGCAGTGGAAGAAGTGCAGCAGCTGTTCCACTGCCAGTACTCAACCTCAGAATATACAGGTAAATAGTAGTCAGTACTCAACCTTAGAACATGCAGGTACAGTAAATTGTAGCCAGTACTCAATATCAGAACATACTGGTAAAAAGTAGCCAGTACTCAACCTCAGAACATACAGGTACTGTAAATAGTAGCCAGAACCTCTCCAGTATAATGATTATTAATGCTTTAAATGACTGAGTGCTTTCTGACTTTCTATAAAATAGCCCAAAATAAAACAGTATTGGAAAGCTACCATCTCAACCATCCCGTCTAGCTCCAGAAAACATATTTCCGTGCAGAATGCAGATGTAACCGGCAGCTCAAATGGAGGCATGGAGGAAATCTGGAGAGATGCTCTGCTGCTTGTGCTGCATAATCCAACAAACCATGAGGCATCAGTAGGGTATTCCCTGACTGCCTCAAAGGGTGGTCATGATGGAAACCCAGTCATGCAGCCAGATCCAAATCCCTCGCCGACGCAGCGCCATGACACCCGTCTGCCTTTCTGCCTGTTGCGCCTGACGCAGATCAATTATCGTTTCATTTTATTTACACGGGAACATCAAGCCTCTTTGACAAGTGAAAATATAAACAAAACATACAGAAACACATGGAAATGAGGGCCATGTATAAAAACATTTGACTGCCTTCAGGCACCATTTCTAGTGGAAGCATTTAACATAATGTTACTTGTTGAAGCCTGCGCTACATACACAACCACCCCAGATCGCAATTTTAGAATAATTAAAAACAAGATTTTGGGACCTAGAAGAAGTGTATTTTTGTTTGCATTAGCTAATATCCCTTAATTTTATTGGTGGGGGGTATTTTTATTAGGTTTTTTTTCCGACTACAGATGAGTATGACTAGTGTATTGGGGTATATAGATCCAAGCACTACACATTTGGTTTTGTAAAAAGAGCTAAATGGAGACAATATGATAGGAAAGGTTGAGGGGAGGATAGATAGTGGAGGATACAGGAGGAAGGAGAGGGGGGAGGATAATGTATGGAGGATAGAGGGGGAGGATACTAGATTACTAGATGGATGATAGAGGGGGAGGATACTGGATGGAGGATAGAGGGAGAGGATACTGGATGGAGGATAGAGGGGGAG
>JACXGM010004855.1:0-10297 GCA_016801145.1 Umbra pygmaea
CTGTCCCTCTGATTACCCCTCCGGATCCTGATTGTGTACCTCTGCCTGTGCCCTTGGTGTATGACCTCCGCTCCCCGACTACGAGTTGCTACAATCCTTGTTCTGTTGTATAGTATCAGGATCTGAGTTTTGTAAATTATATTCCGGAACTCTATTAAACATTCTTATACTAACTCCTGTGGAGCCTGTTCGTTACAGATGGCCAGATAGGGCTACTGAACATTTTGAGGTGGCACACCAAAACCAGTTTCTATATTGTATTATGCAATTGTAGGCTAGTTGAAACTATGTCAATATGAGAATTAAGGAATTATATACAGCTTTGGTTTGTTATTTTATAGTTAATGTTTCTAATTATCTGACGTGCATAGACAAATACCAGTACAGTTAAAAATTTGAGTTCTACAACAATCCTGCTTTAATGTGTTATGTCTCTGTATTTAAATGTGTTTCCTTGTTCTTCAAATAGACACTCTGATACATTATATTTTTATTGTTGTATTTTTTTTGATGATTCTTAGCAAAAACTCCTTTGTTCTTTCAAAAATATGTGCTCATTCATATGTAATTACTTCCACCAACTAATCAAAGTATTCTTGTAATCATAGAATCTTCCATTCAGAATACTTTTGAGGGAGTTGCTCGAATTGCAGCAGCCATGTAACGCCTCCATCTTTAAAATACATTAGCCAAAGAGGGACATACCTGGAAAATCAAGCTCTGCCTTTTACGCTTTTACACTCAGTGACACCAAGACGAATGCCAGGGGGAGATTACTCACGACTGCCGGCAGATTTGAAAGCCTGTTGTTGATGGCGGATCACACCTATTCTCGAGGACATGTAATGGCTAGCTATACAATAGGCAAGAAATTTCGCCTGACAACACAATCTATGATTTTCTGTTTCAAAATAATAGCGCTTGTAATTCATCAATAATCATTGTTAATTCATTACATAGGTAGTGTCCATGTTCATAGGTTGCAAAAATTAGTGTTTTGTTGGATAAAACAGACTCTAGGGAATGTTTTTCAAATGTAATCATGTTTTCGCATGAGACACTGACAATATATTCAATCAAATTGTGTGTACAAAATATTTGTTACTGTTTTTAATAAAACATGTTAAATTATTATTTTTTGCTGTCACATGTGCTTATTGTTTCTTTACACACAATACAATTGCATTTGGTCAAAATGCATTTTATCATTTTCAGGTCACCAAATAGATTTTTGATGTAGTATACTGTTAACTAGCTAGCTAATTTTGAGGGAAGTTCACCCTATTTTAGCCGGCTAACATTAGCAATGCTAAATATTTTTGATGACCGCATTAGTTAAAGTGCATTTGATAGTGGCAATGTTGTTTTTGACTAAATATTAGTCAATAGCATCACGTTCAAATTTTGTCTATCACCATGGCTGCAGTCTGTAACCATGACGGTGACCGAATTGCAAGCCAAGAATTTTCTATTGAGCTGTTTTGGTTTTCAAACCCCTCCTGCAATTTAATTTAAATAAAAAATGACAACTGATAACTGAAAACATAAAAGGCTTTGTTACAGATTCATTCAACATGCTTCATGGATAATATACTGTACTATGGGGTTTGCCACATTTCGATCACTGTATCACCAATAAGGTCCACCAAAATTCCAATATTTTTTTTCTAAACAGGGATAAGGATAACTCTACAACCAGGCATTTGTGGAATGTTATTCCAACCCTGCTGAGATGTTTCCTGTGTAATTGATGATTTAATGTTAACTTCTGGTCAATTTTATTGGCATCCCTGAATTTTAAGTTCATCATGTTCAGTATCTCCTGATAAAAAAATGAAAATAGGAAGAAAGAAATGGGAAGAAAAAGTATACAAATAGAAACTTTGTCATGGCATGACTTGATTATTTGCACCCTTTCAATTAAGTCAAATCAGTCTGAAAAAAAACGACATTATCATTGCTGTGAAATCTGACTTACCTGTGATTGATTGTTAGTGCTGACATAGCTTGAATTAAAAAATGAATAATGAATTTAATGGACACATTTATTCCCTGTTCCTTTTTCATTATGGTGAAGACAAGAGATTTGTCTGAAAGCATCAAGAACACTACAACTTGAACACCCTCTTTGAAATGTTTGCAATGTTCTTAAACAGTTTCCTGCTCATGGAACTGTCAAAAACCTCTTGGAATGTGGTAGCAAGCGGAACATTTATCAAAGACGTCTTCGAAAGTAGGGCTGAACTGTGGAAAAAACACCATGTAAAATATTTACAGAGCTTAAGACTGCCCCGGAGCATTCTGCAGTTTTAAGGAAGCATACACAGCATGTTAAACCAAGAAGGATTTGGAAAAAGTCAAAGAAGACCCCACTGATGAAACAAAAACGTAAAAAAGCCAGACTGATCAAAACTATGTAGAAATACAAAATCCTTCTGGGAAAATGTTCTATGAACAGATGAAACCAAAGTAGAGCTTGTTTGCAATGCAGACAAGCAATTAGTTTATAGGCATTAAAATAAAACCTATCAGGGAAAGAGCACCCTACATATAGCTAAATGTGTTGAAGCAACGGTAATGTTGTGGGGATGCTTTGCTGCCTCTGGTACTGGAGGCATTGAACATATTAAAGTTTTTCCCAATTGCTAAGACACTAAAAGTGAATGCTCAGCCCAAAGCATCGAACCAGTAACGTTTGCATGCATTTGGTACACTCAGGCACCAAATGAAAAAACACAATGTCGGCATGGCACCGTAAACAATTCTGTAACACACGGTGCAAAACACTACACACATCGTGCATGTGTTACACACATTGACCAGTGATGAAACACTCTGCAGTCAGCACGTCCATTCAATAATTAAAACACACACAACATTAGCAATACTCCGGCACACACAGTAAAACACTTAACCTGTAACTGAACACCAATCAGTTACTATATATAATTCAGGTATGAGCGCCTGTCGTGAGACAATCGTGAATATGGAGGCTGAAGGACCAAGGGGAAGAAGAAGAAGAAGATGAGGAAGAGACGGGAAGAGGGAGAGGAGAACAAGGAAGAGACGGGGAGGGAGAGGATATAGAGGAAGAGACTCTGGTAAAAACCAGACATCAGGACTGAAACCTCATCGGCCAAAGGGCCATCGAGAACGTCGCCGGGCAGTGCGGGGTCAACATCACCACGTGTGCCGCCATTAGTGGTCAAGGGGTCCTCTATTGAATGGACGTGCTGAATGCAGAGTGTTTCATCATCGGCCAAAGTGTGTAACACATGCATGATGTGTGTAGTGTTTTGCACCGTGTGTTACAGAATTGTTTACGGTGCCATGCCGACATTGTGTTTATTCATTTGGGGCCTGAGTGTACCAAATGCATGCAAACGTTACGGTTTCGACGCTTTGTTATGAGCATTCACTTTTAGTGTTTTAGCAATCGGGAAAAACTGTAAAATATTTAGGTAATATAATGTACTATAGGTATATTTGCAAGTATTTTGCCAGAACCTATATAAATGAAAATAAATTAATAATATTACCAGTAATAGATTTATTTCATTTTTTCAATAGTCACAGACTATTGAGTGCTAGATTACTCCACACACCCCATCACAGCATGTGCTTGCATTTCTCCGAGTTAGAAGTGTGAGGACAATCGGTTAATGTCTAAATAAAGACACTGCATCTACACTGCTATGGTGGGTTTAACAGAATCCCAGCCGCAGGCCCGGATTTCACTTGAAGAACAGGTTACAGGCACTACAGATTTTTAAAGACCATTTCTGATGAAGGAGACATCTGCAGCGTTTACAGTGAATTGTAATCTCTGTGAAGATTGCCATTAAAATCTGCAATGCCTATAACAGCTTGGGGATTGAATCGGAGTGTGATGCAAACAGCTGAGTTCATCACCGGGGCCAAGCTCTTCATCATCCAGGACCTCTAAACCAGGCCGTTACAGATGAAGGCCATAAAAATAGTAAATGACCCCAGCCACTCGGCCACAGACTATTCTCTATACTACTGCATAGCGGGCATGGTGTGTAGGACCAATACTTCAACACTGTAACTCCTAACCCCAAAGCTATAAGCCTGTTTAACAAGGCTGCCAAATGAAGGAATACCAATCTAAATTATCGTTAAACGTCTCTTTTGGCACTCTACCTTCATTTTATGCACACACACACAGACACACTTTTACTCCACACACACTTGACGACAAACCCAAATGCTCCTTACATCCATGATGATAATGCTACTCTGTTATCACCCCCACCCAACCTACTGTATTAAAAACTTAAAGCCAACTGGTAGCCCCCCCCTCATCAGCTGCATTATTTATTCCTCAACATTGTGATGGACATTTAATTTTTTTACCTAAACTTGCATTATTTGCAAATGGGCCATACTGTTAAGTATGCAGAGAAACCTCCAACGACTAAAAGGTATCTAACAGACCTTGCTTACAGGTATGCTTTCACATGTCAGAATTACAACAGTGTGCAAAGTATAGATATTATAAACAAAAAAATTAAATGGCTGGTTTGATATCCATTCCTTATTTCCAAACAGCACCGTGCCAATGTGATATGAAGTTTAGGACCCTCAGGCGGCTCTGCAAATGACAACCCTATTCCCTATATAGTGTACTACTTATAACCAGGGCACATAGCCCAAGCAAAAATAGTGTACCTACAGTTTTTCCCGATTGCTAAAACAGTAAAAGTGAATGCCGAGACCAAAGCCCAAGACCGTACCGTTTGCATGAATGTCGTACACACAGGCACCAAACGAATAAACACATTGTCGGCAAGGCACCGTAAATAATTCTGCAACACACCGTGCAAAACACTACACACAGTGTTGCATGTTACACACGTTGGCCAATGATGAAACACTCTGCAGTCAGCACGTCCATTCAATAATCAAAACACACACGACATTAGCAACACCCCAGCACACACAGTAAAACACTTAACTGGTAATTGAACACCAATCAGTCATATATGTAGTATTATACATAGAACTCAGATGTGAGCACCAGTCGTGAGACAATCACAAATATGGAGGCTGAGGGACGAAGGGGGGGGAGAGGACGAGGGAGAGACAGGAAGAGGGAGAGGAGAACAAGAAAGAGACGGGGGAAGAGGGAGAGGAGAACGAGGAAGAGACGGGGAAGAGGAAGGAGAATGAGGAAGAGACGAGGAAGAGGGAGAGGAGAAAGAGGAAGAGACTCTGGCAAAAACAAGACATCAGGGCGGAAACATCATTGGCCAAAGGGCCATTGAGAATGTCCCCGGGCAGTGCGGGGGCAACATCACCATGTGTGCCGCCATTAGTGGTCAGGGGGTCCTCCATCACCATGGCACTCTGTGTCCCTACAACACTGCACACATACTGACATTTCTGGATGCCCTACATGCCGCGGTCACACAGGATGGACCAGGGCAGCCCATGTCGTTGTCATCTGGGATAATGTCAGTTTCCACCATGCTGCTCTGGTCCGGGACTAGTTCGCCAACCATAACCATTTCATGGTGCTGAACCTGCCCCTTTATTCCCCATTCCTCAAACCGATTGAGGAATAATTCCCGATTGAGGAATTATTTTCGGCATGGCGGTGGACGGATTATGACCGCCTCAGGCTTGGTTGCGGGAATATAAACGGTTTACAAACTACAAACGATGGCAGTGTCTTGAATACAGTTGACCTGTGTGTTGTGTCTACTTTGACTTTTTATTGTTCATGTGCATGTGTGTTTCCTATCGATCCGAAGAGGGCTTTTTGAAGTCAGAGTTTTAAGTTTTGATTGCAGAATGTCTTTTTGACCTGGCAGTTAGATGTTAATCTTCAAGTGTTGATTCAAGAATTCTTGTGTGTTGAGTTTTGACACGATGAGGAGCCAAATTTTGCATTTTGTGTGTTAACAATTTGGAAAAACTGTATTTGTACTTGAAATGTATTTTATTTCTACTAAATATACTTATATATATATATAATATATTATTTTGGTATGTATATTTTGAAATTATACTTAAATATTTTGAAACCATGCTTATGGATAAACATAAGTCTACTAGAAGTATAATTTAAATATAGTGTACTATTTTTTGAATGGGGAGGGTAGTGCATTTTATAGGGAAATACACCACAGACTAGCTTGGTGGTAACTGATTAAGTTGACAATCCATAGAAGGAGATTGGTCCTCCAGACAAACACTTTAATAAGTCAGTAAGTTGAATAACAAAGCCGACTGCTGTGTGGATTTTAGAGAGGCCTGAGACACACGATAAGTCTCTCTGGAGATGCACATTAGCCTAAATACACGCCAGTGTCACAGGCAAATTCGTATTCAAATAAGAAATGGTCTTTCTGCTCACCTCCATTTGAGCCACATTAACGTGAGATAAATCAGCTAATCCCAAATGCCTCTCTCGCCTTAACATACTGTCAACACTGGCAGGAGGAGGCTTGAATGGTACCCTATTACCTACATAGTGCTCTTCTTATGACCAGAGCTCTGCATTTATGTGGGGAGAATATTGCACTATGTGTAGAGAGAAGTGCGCCCACTGGTTTTAATATGCTGTCTGTCAACATCGTCTGGACAACCAATTACAGCGTAATCATCCGTGCATCTGTCTGTTGTTTATTTATTTGATTGTATTCCTGGTCAGGGATGGACACACCATTACAAACTAACTGCAAGCCGTACAGGCCAATTGTCTTGTTCCTGAGTTAACGCCACATCTTCACATGGCCACACACACACACCACTCTAAATCCTTGACAAGAAACATGAACCCACACATGCATGCTCACGCGCACACACACACACACACTCAAAAACCATGCTGCATCCCAGGCAATCCTTGACATTATGCTGATAAGACTGTGCTTCAGACGCTGAGAAGACTAATATTTGTAAATTACATTTTAACATTTTCTGGGGTGTGCTGCACTGAACATGGCCCCGCCTCTGACAGTATCCATCAACAAGCTAGCAACTAGAAACCAAATAAACCCCTTTTCCTCTGCAAGGTCATATGATGTGTGAAGGCATTTTATAGATGGTGATCGGTATCTGCCGGTACATTAAAATTATTCCTACATGGTATATTTGAAAAACATTTGTACACTTTATAAACACAGGTGCAATGACTGGATGGTGACAGAGAAGGCTAGCATGCTAGTTATGTCCATTTGACTTCAATAATTAGCATCAAACTAGTTAGCAATCGCTCAAACTCTAGAAATTTTGAAACAGATTAATGTATCTGTAAACAATTCCTGCTCTGCAAGACTGTGAAAAAACCTAAATGCACGAAAGATTTTCATTATGCTAGTTAAATCCTGAAGTTTTGATTCAATTCAATTCAATTCAATTCAATCAATTCAATTCAATTCAATTCATAATGTCAATTCTTTACATTACGTTAAAATGGATGCTTTGGCTTATGAAAATATATTTTTTAATATGCTGTTCATGAATTGAATCATGTATGTGGACTTTTTCATTAACTTGATTTTCTTGCGACAAGTGCAGTATTGTAGCATTATGGAACACTTCTAAAGTATTTGCCTTCTGACATTGATAGAAACGCTGTCATTACCTGTGAGGTACGGATGAAGTAGGTTTGCTCTATTGTGTCTGTATCTTACAGTTAATGGCAGCATGACTCATTTAATGATGCGGTAACACTCGCAGTGTAGAGGGAGGGAGAAATAGAAAGAAGGAATAGAGAAAACAAAAAGAACAGAATCTCAGCAAAGTGTATAAGCCCGAGAGCTCAATGAAAAGGCAAAACATACACCTCTCAGTTTTTAAATAAATGCTTTCAATTTGTGGCAATCCAAGCATCCTAAAATTGAGAGGGTTTGAAATGGGGAAGAAGGCAAGTAGGAAAGAGAACACTAAGTAGTATCCTAGGTGTGTCTTAAATGGAGTGCTAATCCCTTTATAGTTTCCTGAACCCTATGGACCAAGAAAAACAGGAAATGCTCAATGACACTCCAGGGAGTGCCCAACATCATAGAGGTAGTAGGGCGCCCGGTGGGAGTCAGACGGGAAACACTTTGAGGAGAGATGGCTAGAGTTGGTTGTCATCCGCGGCTGCAGCCCTGCATAATGGAAAATGTATTTAAAATAGGGCCTGCTGGATCTCATTTTACGAATCATTAATAATAAATTGGTACAATCAATCCTAATGACGACCACCCTCCTGTTGTCAGACCTGCGTTTGGGAAACATTGTCAGGGATCAATTATTTTCCCTATGCGATCCATAAATGACACATATGTTATTTATCGTCAGAGGGGAACGGACCAGTTTTTTCTGACACACGCAGACGTGCTCATAGTTGCACGTGTAACACACACACGCGTGCACACATGCACAGTAAGAGCATCTGTGTGGTCAACTTTAATTGCCTCAATGCTCTAATGCCATTGGCGACAGGTTTAATATTAAGGACACGCAAACATCCACCCCTTTGTTCTAACAGCCCTACAATCAGCCCCTGTCGGGCTGTTATGGTGAACCGCTCAATATGGAAATAAAGAAATTATCCGGCGGCCACAAAGTGGCGGAGTTAAACGTCCATGACTGTACACGCCAAGCCTCATATTAGGCCATTAGTGGGACTGATTATTGTATGCTGCCGAGGGCATTATGGCCAAATGATCAGGAAATGCCCTTGAACAACATTATCCGTCATTCCCACTCTGCTGCCTGCAGTCGAGTTGGAGGGTTGGTGGTGAGTGGGGGGAATGCTCTCCCTGGAATCAAACACATCAGCAGCCTGTATGATGACAGGTAGTACAGCCAGCTCATTGGTCAGAAGGAAGTCTTAGCAAAGGGACATCCAATAGAAAGCGACTAGCGATTTATGACATCAGTGTTCCCTCGTATAATCCATTGTTGCTATTTACTGGCGACCGATCTTCAAGGAATTGCTGTTCTTTGATGTTCTGTTCAGTGGGTGTATGCGGATGAGATTAGATGTAGACAAATCCTTATGTGCATTTTTTTTGTCACATTTTTACACCGTCGACATTCTTAATAAAAAAAGGAATGGCTGTTCTTTTATTGAGTAATGAGGAAGACAGTGAAATAGATGGGAATTTATTAATAGTACAAAATGCTATTTTTAGGACATAATTTCGCTCTGAGAGAAGAATAGTAGGAGTGTAAACTAGTTATTGATCAAATACGGTCTTCAAAACATCTTTGTCCCGTTGATACATTATACAATAGTATCCATTAATCACTACGTTTTCTCTTCCTGTGTACCAAAAGGGTCCTAAATTGTAATCTATTCCCCATGGGTCCTGCTCAGGAGTTGTGCACTACATAGTGTAAAGGGTGCCATTTGTGAGGCATTTTATGTTCCATTTTGTGTCACAGTGATTCTGACAGAGGCTTGGTAATAAATCCTCCAAACACAATGACCGTCACAACGTTTATCCCTTCTACCAACTGAGGGCTACTTGGTAGTGGGTCTGCTTTATTTGGTCTTGTTTGGTAAATGATCTAACCAAACAAGCCAGCCCCTTGATCTGCGATGAAAGCACATCTTACAGTTGGGTAATGGAATTATGTAAAAAAATATATATATATTATGGTCAAAGTATTCTGGGTAAGGCTTTTGAATGCCTGTCTTCTACAAACAGGAGACGTGCAAGAGGGAAAACAACAAATGATGTAAACTGGACTCATGAAATCTGTGTTCACTTAGAGGAGAGAATGGCGGAGAATAGAGAGAGGTGTGTGTTACTAAAAGTTCTCAGAAGGAACCAAAGAATAGTTGAGATGCTATTCAGGATCTTAAACACACAGTGTTCAACCTCTGAACGTTTATGGTAGTGCACTGTGTTGTTTGATGATGTTTGTATTTGTTTTGAGTTAAGGTACTGTGGCACCTCCCTCTGAACACTAGGATTATGTACCAGTTACACTTTTGGGTAAATCCTTATTACGCATGAGAATGGTTGATTATAGGTGATTAACTCTCACACCAGTTTGGTGTTTAGTAATCAAGTAGGCTATATAGACTTGTGTTCCAGAGGGTAGTGCGCATCATTGTGGGTCTTAACCCCTGTCAGTGTGAATATTATTCCCTATCGTTGATGTGACCACTGCAAGACCTAATATTCCTCTTCTCTGCCTGGTACAGCATTTATGTAATCTTGAGTCTTCAGTTTTGTGGAGGTAAACCTGATTAACTTCACAGACTATTTATTTGTGTCCCGCTATGTTAAGGTGCCTTAAGTTATTAGTCCTGTAAAGATTGAAA
>JACXGM010004855.1:10397-28643 GCA_016801145.1 Umbra pygmaea
AGGCAGCCTAGGTGTTTATTATTTTAAGTGTTTAGAAATAGGCAGCCTATGTGTTTATTATTTTAAGTGTTTAGAAATAGGCAGCCTAGGTGTTTATTATTTTAAGTGTTTAGAAATAGGCAGCCTAGGTGTTTATTATTTTAAGTGTTTAGAAATAAAATATCGAACACCATTTCCTGCATTTCGTCTCACTTCAACAATTCAACCCTAGACAACAATGTGACAACAGGTAAAAGTGGACTTGTTGGGTGAAGCATGTGTAAGTGCAATTATTATATCAAGTGACAATAACCATCAATAACCATCAATAACCATCAATAACCATCAATAACCGTCAATAACCATCAATAACCATCAGAGCAACATGATCTCACAGAATTCTGTGATATGAAAACAGCCCCTTAACTCAAAATCTGTGGCAGTTTCTCTGAATCTCAGAATATTCTGTGATGGGCCCACGGAAGTTATGCATTATATTAAGTACCAGCACATGTGTTGTAATGGTTAAGGTTAGGATTAGGAGAAGGGAAGACATTATATTAAGTGGTACCAGCACATGTGTTGTAATGGTTAAGGTTAGGATTAGGAGAAGGGAAGAGATTATATTAAGTGGTACCAACACATGTGTGGTAATGGTTAAGGTTAGGATTAGGAGAAGAGAAGACATTATATTAAGTGGTACCAGCACATGTGTTGTAATGGTTAAGGTTAGGATTAGGAGAAGGGAAGACATTATATTAAGTGGTATCAGCACATGTGTTGTAATGGTTAAGGTTAGGATTAGGAGAAGGGAAGACATTATATTAAGTGGTACCAGCACATGTGATGTAATTGTTAAGGTTAGGATTAGGAGAAGACATTATATTAAGTGGTACCAACACATGTGTTGTAATGGTTAAGGTTAGGATTAGGAGAAAGGAAGACAATATATTAAGTGTTACCTGCACATGTGTTGTAATGGTTAAGGTTAGGATTAGGAGAAAGGAAGACAATATATTAAGTGTTACCTGCACATGTGTTGATATGGTTAAGGTTAGGATTAGGAGAAAGGAAGACAATATATTAAGTGTTACCTGCACATGTGTTGTAATGGTTAAGGTTAGGATTAGGAGAAAGGAAGACAATATATTAAGTGTTACCTGCACATGTGTTGATATGGTTAGGCCCATCACAGAATTTTTGACGATTCCATGAAACTGCAATGGATTTTGGGAGCGTGTTCATTTCATAGAATTCTGTGAGGTCAGGTTGAAAAAAGGCTCACAAATAAGCTCCAGTCAAAACAAATCCTGGAAAATTTTGGGGATTGGAACATAGCTTTAAAATGTCCTGTAGTGTTTGAGTGGAACATAGCTTTAAAATGTCCTGTAGTGTTTGAGTGGAACATAGCTTTAAAATGTCCTGTAGTGTTTGAGTGGAACATAGCTTTAAAATGTCCTGTAGTGTTTGAGTGGAACATTCTTTTTAAATGTCATGTAGTGTTTCGTTTGGATTATACTGTATGTGATTTGCCCTAAAGCGGGGATGTCAAACTCCTCTTACCCACATTTGGTCTTTAACAGGTTATTGATTGCTGAACTGAATATTTCAAATGTCCTTGCCATCAAAATAAAACAATAACTTTACTTTCCAGAGTGATAGTAAACAGTGCATACATTTATTATACACTGCTCAAAAAAATAAAGGGAACACTTAAACAACACAATGTAACTCAAAGTCAATCACACTTCTGTGAAATCACACTGTCCACTCAGGAAGCAACACTGATTGACAATCTATTTCTCATGCTGTTGTGCAAATAGAACAGACACAGGTGGAAATTATAGGCAATTAGCAAGACACCCCCAATAAAGGAGTGGTTCTGCAGGTGGTGACCACAGACCACTTCTCAGTTCTTATGCTTCCTGGCTGATGTTTTGGTCACTTTTGAATGCTGGCGGTGCTTTCACTCTAGTTGTAGCATGAGATGGAGTCTACAACCAACACAAGTGGCTCAGGTAGTGCAGCTCATCCAGGATGGCACATCAATGCGAGCTGTGGTAAGAAAGTTTGCTGTGTCTGTTAGCGTAGTGTCCAGAGCTTGGAGGCGCTACCAGGAGACAAGCCAGTACATCAGGAGATGTGGAGGAGGCCGTAGGAGGGCAACAACCAAGCAGCAGGACCGCTACATCCGCCTTTGTGCAAGGAGGAGCAGGAGGAGCACTGCCAGAGCCCTGCAAAATGACCTCCAGCAGGCCACATATGTGCATGTGTCCACTCAAACGGTCCACAGAAACAGACTCCATGAGGGTGGTATGAGGGCCTGACGGCCACAGGTGGGGGTTGTGCTTACAGCCCATTACCGTGCAGGACGTTTGGCATTTGCCAGGGAACACCAAGATTGGCAAATTCGCCACTGGCGCCCTGTGCTCTTCACAGATGAAAGCAGGTTTACACTGAGCATGTGACATTCGTGACAGAGTCTGAAGATGCCGTGGAGAACGTTCTGCTGCCTGCAACATCCTCCAGCATGACCGGTTTAGCGGTGGGTCAGCACAGCCCTTCATGTGCTCGCCAGAGGTAGCCTGACTGCCATTAGGTACCGAGATGAGATCCTCAGACCCCTTGTGAAACCATATGATGGTGCGGTTGGCCCTAGGTTCCTCCTAATGCAAGACAATGCTAGACCTCATGTGGCTGGAGTATGTCAGCAGTTCCTGCAAGAGGAAGGCATTGATGCTATGGACTGGCCCGTTGGTTCCCCAGACCTGAATCCGATTGAGCACATCTGGGACATCATGTCTCGCTCCATCCACCAACGCCATGTTGCCCCACAGACTGTCCAGGAGTTGGCGGATGCTTTAGTCCAGGTCTGGGAGGACATCCCTCAGGAGACCATCCGCCACCTCATCAGGAGCATGCCCAGGCATTGTAGGGAGGTCATATGACCACGTGGAGACCACACACACTACTGAGCCTAATTTTTACTTGATTTAAGGACATTACATCAAAGTTGGATCAGCCTGTAGTGTGGTTTTCCACTTTGATTTTGAGTGTGACTCCATATCCAGACCTCCATGGGTTGATAAATTTGATTTCCATTGATAATTTTTGTGTGATTTTGTTGTCAGCACATTCAACTATGGAAAGATGAATGTATTTCATATGATTAGTTAATTCATTCAGATCTAGGATGTGTTATCTTAGTGTTCCTTTTATTTTTTTGAGCAGTGTACTTTGTCAAACTGCTCTCACCTGTGGGAATCAAACCCACAACCATGTCATTACAAGCACCATGCCCAAGTGAGCGAATGTACACAGGACATAAAACAATAAATATCTTGTTTTTTGGAGGTGGATTGTTTTTTGATGCTCACTGTCTAGCTTACAGTTCAGTGATTAGTAGTGAGATAAGTCTAGTCACTGTACGAATGACCATTATTACAATTTCATATGCTTGTGTTATTTGAAGGTATACTGAATTTGTAATACTTGTAAAGCTCCCTAAAGAGAGACCTGTACTTGACCTACAGCTTTTACTATTCATATCATGTGCGTGCGTTGTGTGGCTTAAAAACCTTTGAGAAAATACTGTTTTGCAATTCATACCTGCACTGTTTGGTATAGGTGAACGCCTAAATATTTAAACTTTGTTTTTACCTCAAGTTCTGCTCGACACTCTTTACAGGTCTTGACAGGGTCAACTAAGATATGTCATACACACAACATCATCCACATACTGAACCAGCCAGCCCTTATATTATTCATCCTGACACTGTTTACCAAACCACGTAGGAACCTGTCTGCCTGGCCTACAGGAAGTGACTGACATATATCCGAGTTCAGGCCTGCATCCCACGTGGCAAGTTATTCCTTATGCAGAGCACTTTTCATTGGGCTCTGACTAAAATAGGGCTAAATTCCAAAGGGCTCTGATAAGATGTAGTATACAACAGTTATTGAACAGGAACCTGAGTGTAAACCTGTAAGAAAAATAAAGAAAAACTGATTAAAAATAAAAAAGGATATGAATAAAAAACTGACCTAAATGATGCCCAAAAGGTGTCCTTAACGGACTGAAGCATTAAATAAACTAGCTGTAATGCATCTACTGTAGTCACAATAAAAGATTATTAAAATATCAACACTTCTTTCTATGCCAACATATAAAGCCCAGTAATTACAATTAGAACCATAGCAAAGCCAAAATCAGACATTCAGCTGTTAGATTGGCAAGTTGTTGTATTGTGAAAGTTGAAGTGGCAGGTGTTCAGTTTAAGACACGTAGCCAGGCTTGCTTCTGTCTTCTCAAACAGTAAAAGAGTGCTTTACCAATGTACTTTTTTTGCATGGAGAAAAACAAAGAGAATTGATTCTGGAAGAAAACCCTTGATTCTACTGAAGTTATATAAATGCACCGATGTTCACATTTGAAGACTGAAGAAAATTACCTAGCCATCGTACTGGCTGTGATGTTAGTTTCTTTAACAAGAGTGAATCTAGAAAAGTCATTTTCAAGACCAACATTTTGTTAATGACCAGTATCCAGCAGGTTTTTCACAAAGGACCAGTGAGTTGAACCAAAAAATAGCTGAGTGGGGAGAGAGACTGGTTAATAAAGCAGAAAGGACAGTGATGTTTGAGTATTCGAAAGGCCCCATGGACCCAAAGTGCTAGTCTCATCAGTCAATGTGGATTCAGGAAGTGACAAAGAGATGACTGAAAAAAGGGCTTCCTCATCAAGAGAGTGTGAAGTGCAAGGTGTCCTGGGTACCGTTCCAAACGCAGACACAACAAACCCACAGAATCAATACTTTTTGTTGAATTAGCTGCCTCCTTGCTGTGAAGATCCTCTTCCCCTCATTCCACTGAAACACTGAACAAATGTCTCCTGGTGTTACACAGCAGCAACCTAATTGCTTGTCTCACTCTACCTTCTGTCATGGAATTAGGCTTTGATATAAACAATGTGTTATTGTAAACCCTGCAATATAAACAACAGAAGACAAGTAATGTTCCTGTATCTGTACATTAGGATTCTGTCATCTAGCCTATATATCATACACATTGGAAATATTAGTAAAATGAAATTGAATGTTCTAAAATGCAGTGCCAGCGTTGTTTGGTTTCAGTACAGCTGTGAGGCACAACTGCTTGATTACACAAACCAGCGCCACACTCTTGTGATTGTGGGTCAGAATCACAGAACCCTAATCTCTCATCAGAGAGAAAGAGAGAGTCACTGGCAGGCCGACAAACAGGTTTCACAAAGTGGCAGGCAGATTTTCTTTGGCGGTTAGGACTACACTATTTCTTAGAAATAAACACATCTAACCTTGACTGTCTCAAACATTTCAGGGTTCAACTTTTACTCAGTCAGGACCAATAAGTAATTATTCATAATTGCAGTTTTCTACGTCAATGAGATTACTGTCAATTCATCTTAAGGCATTAATGGGCTCAGGTCCTGGTTGTGTCCCACTGTATTTCAGAACTTAACCTAAAATACACGTTGAAATTGCAACAATCATACTATAACCCAAAAGGATCTGCTCTAGGGGCTTTTCAATGAATCCACTTTCCAATGTCTATATGAGATGACATCCAGGTTCTGGGGCCAAAAAGTCAATGAAAGGATCTCCATGTTCACTTTGCCAACGTGGCCTGGATCCACTGGGGAAACACCTGTACAGAAAGGCATGTGACCACTGGTGCCTGAGGGCCAGGGCCTAGCAGGGACTCACAAAAACAAATGACAGGAAAAGGGTCTCTCGTCAACAATGGGCTGGCGTAACAAGGCTCCACTTTAGCTCCTTGTATATTGGGAGCCGACCAGGCAGGCCCATTTGACGCCTCCAGAGGAAACTAAACCAAAATGCATTTGGGCATGACTTGCTCCTTTTTCTACCACAGTGTAAAACAAACCACTTTTTCTTGAACACCAGTCTCTGGATATAAATAACAAGATAGAGTCAGCCATGGCACACACGTCCTCCAGGATACATTGGTTTGGTAGACATGAGGAACAGTGATAGATTGAGGGATTACACAGACAATGAGATTGGACTTAAACTGCCTTGAATATCCATTTTATCTAGAGTCGGGCTGGGATTTGCCCATGGAGCTAGGTTACTAGGTTACTAGCTAGCCTCTCATTTCCCTGAGACCATTATGCTCTTTGTCACGGTTTTGAGGTGTGTGGAGAGGAATAAGAGAGACCAAGGCAGGTAGATGATGGTTTGGATATTTACTGATTGCAGCCAGGACACATGTACATCGGGAACTTAGTTGCAGGAGACATGGAATGTTAGATTCACTATAATTAAGGATATATATGCTATACACATGCTCTAACGTGGCGTGGACATGGGCGCATATACATGCAGAGCATATGCGTAAAACTCAAACAAAACGACTCTCTTTTCACAACATAAGAAACAAGACGAGTACCGTTCTCCTGGACTTCAGCACATCAGTCACAGTCCTCAATAATCCTAGTTGATATTCACAATGAACCTCGACTCCCTCTCATTTACCCAGACTAATGTAGGGACTGATTTACCAGCAGAATGAAATCAAGCAATTAAACACAATCAGTCCTGACCAGTACCAGGTGAATGAGAGGGGAGACGCCCCTACATAGGACCTACATTATTTACTCAACATATTACTACATCCCATGTACATAAATCCTCCAAAATAACCATACAGATATATACACAATCATTCACAGAACATCCCCACTACAATTTATCTACATATTATGAGTCCATTCCTCAGGCCCTCCCTGGGCTGGATATGACACTGTGGCTTTACAGAATTTGTCATGTAACGATGGTGTGTGTAGAGGAGAGAGAGGAGACTCAGGCAGGTAGATGGTGGATGTAGATGCTTGTATTTTTGCACACACGCAGTATGGTTGCAGGGTACACGTCATAGCAGTAACACAAACTATACGGACTCACTTGTCACAACTTTGAATAACTTGACTCCTGGACCGACTTCACATAAAAACCGTAAGCAATCAAAACTAACACGCACGGAATATCACAACTGACAGCAATATTAATGAACCGCCTTTCTACAAGGGACACGGGCCGCAGCGGAGCGACTGCCATGTGTGAGGTCTACACCAGGGGAGACCACAGATACACAGTGTACAACTGGCACGGTACAACATCCCACGGAACACGAACCCAGCACAGGGCACAATCACCAGAATTTTGAACACCTGTGTCTCATTCCCTTCCCTCTACATAACCCTTCACTACTATGGGCTCGTTGCGAGGTATTGTATCTTCTTGATTCTACTGAGCATTAAATATTGAAATAGTAAACATGTGTATGACCCTGTTCTTTTTCCCGTATTACGCCTTTTGGATTCTGTTTTCTGTACCATAGCTGCGCTTCCCCATGTATGACCTTGCCTGCCTTTATCGACTGCTTCGTTTGGATTTGGGATTTGGGATTACGGATGTTTGTGTTGGACCCTGCCTGCCCCGCGACTCTTCTGGATTACGGATTTCACTGACTGCCTTCTCGTGTATGACCTAAGCCTGCCCCTCTATACTCTTCTTGACAAAGATTATTCTCGTATCCCTATTGATCTTGTGGAATTATTAAACTGCCTGTTAATAAACATACTCCGAGCCTTGAGTGTTACACCATGGATCCCCGAGGACATTTCTTGGGGGGGGGGCTATAGCTGTGGTTGCTCTGGAGACCCAGCCAGGGCTGGTGTTCCATCCCTTGCTGACCGGTGGGCAGTGATGGGAATAACGGCGTTATAAATAAACGGCGTTACTAACGGCTTTAGTTTTTTCAGTAACGAGTAATCAAACAAATTACTGTTTTCCCCGTGACAACAGCGTTAGCGTTACTAACAAAATAAAATGTGGCGTTACTTTGATTAAGCTCGATGAAGCAGTAGCTTTCTTTCTGCAGGACCTGCAAAGTTTTTTTTCTCTGGTGTGTGTGTGTATGTGTGTCAGGGGGGTGGTAGACAACCACAACTGATGATGATTGGCTTAGAGTACATTTCCATCGTTTGTCAACCAACCAGAGGCAGAGTAGGGCGGGTGTTCACTGTTCAGTTCAAACACACGCACAGACAGTCGCACACACCAACAGCCAGGAGTCAGAGCCATGGCAAGTCAAACGAGTTCAAAGGTAGCTTTCGCGAACTGTAAGTATAATAAGCGCTACTTTTCCCTTCTTGAGGTAAAATGCAAGAATGTTTATGTAACGTGCATCTTATGTACAGGAAGAAAGACACTCCACGTCGGTGGCAAGTGTAACGGAGTTAACATCCTACCGTGAAGCTCACTCCACAGCTAGCTTGAAGTGTCGCCAAGGAGCTATATAATCGGTACCTTTTGTATAGCTCACTCGGTTGGTACGTTGTCAAGCAGGGCTGTAACGTGTGTTGCGGAGAAGACGGCCGCGGGTTCGAGACCAGTCAGAGGACGTGGTGAACTGACGTGCGGGCTGCTCGCAATAGTACGTTACAGTCCCTCTCTAAACACAACGCAGAACTATATGTTACACAAGTAATTAGAATCGAATGAAGCACCACATCGTCACATGCCGCCACAAACTTGTGGCCAAGAATGCAGCTGATAACGTGAGCTCCGCTACAAAAGGAGATTGAGCTATGAAATCAAACCAACTTAAAATAGATTTTTATCCACCATCACAAACTCTTATAACTCAGACTAATATTTGATTCTATTTAGTGTCCATTTCATCCATTTAACATATTTAATATTTGGGGCTTCCAAGTTATTTGACATACTTGATTTTTTAAAGTACTGCAATAGTTACTTACCCTGGTAATTAGTTACTTTTATAATGATGTAACTCAGTTACTAACTCAGTTACTCTTTGTGAGAAGTAACTAGTAACTATAACTAATTACTTTTTTAAAGTAACTTGACCAACACTGCCGGTGGGACAGCAGGGAGCCCTGGCTGGTTTCATCACGAACACAGCTAGAGGAATAGCTGATTTCTGGGCAGCTACCCCCTCCCCCACCGGAATGACTTGAGGGCTTGCTGCCAGTGCCTCCACCGGAGTTCGAGGATGTGTTGGACCCAATTGGCTCCTACCCCCCTCGGGATGGCTGGGCGAGATGGTCCAACACCTGATGGAGGAGCTGAGTGCTGCTTCACCGCCGGAGTCTGCCAGTGCTGCCTCGTCGCCAGAGTCTACCGGTGCTGCCACGCCGCCACCGCCGAGTTACGGGGGTCTGCCACTGGAGTCGGCCATGGCCGCCTCACCGCCGGTGGTGCATACAGCAGCTGAATCAGGGGGGCTGTTATGGTTGCTACGCCCACCTGCGGAGCCACCACGATAGGGGGTTTTGGGCACTCAGGTACTGTGTGAGAGGGGGGTTGTCCTGCCCTCCCGGGCTCCCTTTCTTCGGCTGTTTTTGGGGCGGTTGTTTTTTTTGGGAATGGGGAACTGTCACATCTAGCCCAGGGAGGGCTGGAATGGACATATGAACACTGAGAGGTTGGACTCTATATATATTGTGTCCTCTCTTTCACCTGGTACTGATTGGGGACTGAGTTGATCTAATCACGATCAGCTGGTTGGCTCAGTTCCTATATCAGTCCAGGTGAAGGAGAGGAGGGCGCGGTTCATTGATGTAATGTCACAGGTGATTTGGAATGTCCGGGAGCTACTACCTATACGTGAGTTGTGACAAGAGTGTCGCACGGTTAGAGTGAATATACTCTATATATATATGTCTGGTTTTTGTTTACGCATTCTATGCCGCGTTAAAAGCATAGATGTATTCGTTGTGCCCTCCTAATGTTCAGTCGAGTATGCGTATGCTCTGCATCTGTTTATGTCTTTAAAGAGTATAGTATTCATGTATATATTATCGTTATGCTACTCACCGCGCTTGTTCCCCTGCAACAACACAGTGGTATAATTCTCAGGCAATAAAGAACCTGTCACACCCGCACTGAGGGGGGAGCGTGGAAGGCGATCTGATTCGCCTGAATATTAACTTTTGGTTTGGGTTCGATTATGTTGTGGGACTTTCGGTCCCGGCTTTAGAGGCCTGTGAACTCTATGCGTATCTATGTTCTGTTACGCACACAGGTGCCATTTGTTAAAAATGATTACCAACTGCCAGGGTCTAGTTATAAAGCAGTTAGGTTGCTTGTTATTTTGTTGATTCTTGTCTCTGTATGTATTGCCTGCGAGCAGTCTCGTTTCATTCAGTCATTTTCCTGTGTTTGGGAATTATTAAAAGCACTATGTCTATTATACCTGCGTCTGTCTCCTATCCACGAATCAACCTTTTTCATGGAGGCAGCAGGTACCCAGGAGTTACAGGAGGGGTTGGGCGAACGTGATCGGGTTCTTCTACGACACCACAATCGGCTGGGCAACCTTGAGGTAGCCTGCAGCAGTTGTGGCGCATGGAGACCCAGGGCTCTCCTGCGCCTACCAGTCTACGCCCCAACGAAAGAGAGGCGTCGTCGGAATCAACCGGCAAGGGTTGGGAGGTCGCTCCCGAGGGTTGTCGCAGCTTCCTCTTGCAAATGGATTAGTACTTTTTGAGCCGTCAAGATCACCCCGGAACGGACAGGGCGAAAATCGCTACCACCATTTCTCTCCTGACGGGGAAGGCATTAGAGTGGGCCACGGCTCTATGGGAGGGCTCGGGACCGGAGACAAGGCACTTTGAGGGCTTCACCGCCTTGTTCCAGGCAGTCTTTGATCACACGCTCGTAGGGAGAGAGAGAGGTGACCGGTTACTCCACCTGCGCCAGGGCAACAGGACGGCTGCTGAGTACGCCCTGGAGTTTCGGACCCTGGCCTCCTCCAGCGGTTGGAACGAGGCGGCACTCCTGTCTCTATTCAGAGAGGGGCTGCGGGATGAGGTGAAGGTTGAGCTGGCATGTCGTGATGACGGAGCCACCCTGGACCAGCTAATACAGATGGCGATTAAGCTGGACGGGCTCTTACACGCCAGGAAAAAGCCCTCGGCGCGCCCCACCGTTCCACCAGGTCCGCTGGTTCGGGAGGAACCTATGGAGGTGGGCATGACCAGGCTTACCCCGATGGAGAGAGGGCGACGTCTTCGTTTGGGGTTTTGCCTCTACTGTGGGGAGGACGGACACCTACTGGCTCAGTGTCCTATGACGAGAGGACCGTTATGACTTCCGGAGAAAGCTACGGAGCGGAGCCGCACCTCCTATGGGAAGGTAAGCCTCCACATTTCTGCTCTTCCCTTCTCACCAGATGTTATGGACGCCTCAGTCTCCTTATTGGAATATCCTGAGAGGCCTGCTCTGCTGGCGCTCATCGATTCGACGGCGGGGAATTTTATCAGTGACGTCCTAGTGAGGGAGTGGGCCATTCCGTGCGTGGAATTAGAGGCTCCAATTCCAGTCTTAGTTGTTGACGGTCGTCCTGTGGGTAAGGGTCGGATCACCCGCCGCACTGTTCCGCTGTTATGGAAGGTTGGTGGCCAGCACACAGAGAGTTTATGGTTTTACTACATTGCCTCAAAATCTCATTCTCTGGTATTGGGCATGCCCTGGTTGACTGTCCACAGTCCGGTGATAGACTGGAGAACTAGGCAGATAAAGTCATGGGCCCCTGAATGTGAGCACACCTGTCGAGCAGTGTCACTACTAACCACATCGGTGGAGAGTCCCGACTCCTCTAGGGATATGTCTTCCTGTGTCCCTACAGAGTACCACGACCTCCGAGAGGTTTTTTCCAGCACCAAGGCTACCACGCTCCCGCCGCACAGATCTGGAGACTGCGCCATCCAACTACTGCAGGGAGCTGCCTTACCACGCAGCCATGTCTACCCCTTGTCCGTCGCTGAGACCCGGTCTATGGAGACCTACATCAGCGAGAGCCTTGCTCAAGGGCATATCAGGAAATCCACGTCGCCGGTTTCCTCTAGCTTCTTATTCATTAAAAAGAAAGATGGAGGGCTTAGACCGTGTGTGGACTACCGAGCGCTGAACGCCATCACCATCCGCTAAAGGTACCCTCTCCCTATTATTCACACTGCTGTGGAAACTATGAAGGGTGCCCGCTATTTCACCAAGCTGGACCTGCGCAGCGCTTATAATCTTGTTCGGATACGGGAGGGGGATGAGTGGAAAACGGCCTTTAGCACCACCTTGGGGCATTACGAATACCTCGTCATGCCCTATGGCCTCACCAATGCCCCGTCTGTATTTCAGGCGTTCGTAAATGAGGTGTTTCTGGATCTACTGGGGCGCTTTGTCATAGTGTACATAGATGACATCCTTGTGTACTCCCCCACATTGGCCCTATATGTGCAACATGTTAGAGAGGTTCTACAGAGGCTCTTGGACACCACCTGTACGCTAAATTGGAGAAATGTCTGTTTCATCAGTCGTCCGTTGCCTTTTTAGGATACAGGATCTCCGCCTCCGGCCTCGAAATGGAGGTGGATAAAGTGGAAGCTGTCACGAAGTGGCCTGTGCCGGAGTCCAGAAAGGAGCTCCAGCGCTTCTTAGGTTTCGCCAATTATTATCTGCGTTTCATCCGGTCGTTCAGCTCGGTAGCAGCGCCGCTGACGGCTCTGCTGAGGGGTGGGGCGCGCCGGCTGGCATGGTCTTCGGCTGCCGATGACGCGTTTCCGAGCTCTTAAGGACAGGTTCAACTCGGCCCCCATCCTACGACATCCGGATCCCGACCTACCATTTGTGGTTGAAGTGGACGCCTAAGAGGTCGGCGTGGGTGCCATCTTATCACAACGACAAGGTAACCCGTCGAAACTTTACCCCTGTGCCGTTCATTCCAGGAAGCTGAGTCCGGCGGAGCGTAATTACGCAGTGGGTGACCGGGAGCTCCTAGCAGTGGTGGACGCCCTGCAGTGCTGGAGGCATTGGTTGGAGGGGGCGAATCATGCGTTCCTGATTTGGACCGACCACCACAACCTGGAGTATCTCAGGACCGCCAGACGATTGAACGCAAGGCAGGCCAGGTGGGCTCTATTCATGACACGTTTCGACTTCACTAAGTCATATCGTCCAGGTTCCAAAAACGGAAAAGCCGACTCCCTTTCCCGCATGTATGAGGGGGCCGAAGAGGGCCGCCCCGAGACGTCCCTCATTTCTCCTGCGTGCATCGTCACACCCATAGTGTGGGAGGTCGACGAGGCTATCCATCGAGAGCAGGGAGACGAGGCTCCGCCATCATCTTGCCCTCCGGGTTTAGTCTATGTGCCTCCAGCTTACAGGGACCGTGTCTTTGTGTGGGCCCACACGTTTCCCACCACAGGTCACACCGGGGTGCTACGAACGCTCCAAACGCTCAGGGAGAAGTACTGGTGGCAGGGAATGGAGAAGGAGGTCCGTAGGTACGTGTCGTCCTCTGCCACCTGTGCTCAGTGCACCAGCCCTCGTCACAGACCATATGGTAAGCTCTGTCCTCTGCCAATCCCACAATGACCGTGGTCACACATCAGCATTGATTTCCTTACCAATCTCCCAGAGTCTCGTGGCTTCACCACGGTCTTAGTCGCAGTCGACAGGTTTTCAAAGTTTTGTAAACTGTTGCCCTTTCCCGGTCTACCTACAGCCTTCCAGACAGCAGAGACATTCTTCACACATCTATTCCGCAACTACGGCCTGCCGGAGGATATCGTATCGGACCGCGGACCCCACGGTCTTTTTTACGTCACGAGTGTGGCGGTCGTTCATGGAGAGGTTGGGGGTCGCGGTCAGCCTCACTTCTGGCTACCATCCGCAATCTAACGGTCAAACGGAGAGGACGAACCAGGAGATCGGGCGATTCCTCCGGTCATATTGCCATGACCGCCAGGGTGACTGGGCTGATGTACTCCCGTGGGCAGAGTATGCCCAAAACTCCCTCCGGCACTCCTCAACACAACTGACACCTTTTCAGTGTATCCTAGGATATCAGCCCCCCTTGGCACCCTGGCATCCTGGCACGGACCAGGTACCTGCTGTGGATGATTGGTTCCGCCACGCGGAGAGGCTCTGAAACGCCGCGCATACACGGTTGTAGCAGGCAGTCAGCCGACACCAACTCCAGGCGGATCGTCACCGGTTGGAGGCACCTGTATTCCAAGTTGGTGATAGGGTCTGGGTCTCTACGCGGGACATGTCTCGCTGCACCCCTTGTAGAAAGCTATCCCCCCGTTTCATGGGGCCATATCCAGTCGTTAGGTGGGTTAACGAGGTGTCCTACACCCTCAAGCTGCCCCGTCACCTCAAAATCTCACCTACTTTCCATGTCTCCCTCCTCAGGCCAGCGGTGCGGGGTCCGCTGGACAATAACGTCTTTGTGTCGGAGCCTACTTCCCCCTTGTCCATCGAGGGTGAGACGGCGTATTCTGTCCGGGACCTGCTGGACTCCAGGAGAGGGCGGGGCAGATTACAATACCTCGTGGATTCGGAGGGATACGGTCCGGAGGAACGCAGTTGGGTCGCTGCCCGGGATGTACTGGACCCCTCCTTGTGCCATGAATTCCACCTCCGGCGGCCTGATCGCCCTGGTCCTCGGTCGCGGGGCGCCCGCGGACCTTGCCGTCCCCGTCTATGGCTGGAGCCGTTCCTGAAGGAGGGGATACTGTCACGCCCGCACTGAGGGGGGAGCGTGGAAGGCGATCTGATTCGCCTGAATATTAACTTTTGGTTTGGGTTCGATTATGTTGTGGGACTTTCGGTCCCGGCTTTAGAAGCCGGTGAACTCTATGCGTATCTATGTTCTGTTACGCAAACAGGTGCCATTTGTTAAAAATGATTACCAGCTGCCAGCGTCTAGTTATAAGGCAGTTAGGTTGCTTGTTCTTTTGTCGATTCTTGTCTCTGTATATATTGCCTGCGAGCAGTCTCGTTTCATTCAGTCATTTTCCTGTGTTTGGGAATTATTAAAAGCACTACGTCTATTATACCTGCGTCTGTCTCCTATCCACTCCGTTGTGACAGAACCAGAACAATCTCCCTGCCTGCCTCCCTCTCCCTCTCAACTACACCCACGATTCGTGACAGTATTAGACAAAAACTGTGGCAAATCAAAAGGGATTACAACTTTGATTGAAACCAACTTCTATGACCACAAGATAAAAATATAAAATAGCATTTTGGTCACAACCACCAAAGTTGAATTTGGCATGAATAGAGGGAATGCTGTACAGGAAATTAATTACCTAATTCCAAATAATGGATTCTGATGATACTTCCAAATTCCCTGTGAACCTCCTTGGGTACCAGCAGATTATAGACCAAACATGACATCAAGGACTCAGGTACCAGCAGATTATAGACCAAAATCTGTCTGCCTTTGATAAAATCCTTACATCATCATGCATAAAGACTTCCATATTTACATTTTAGTCATTTTGCAGATCAGTAAGAGGAAGGTCATTTCCCTGGAGCAAGGTAGGGTAAAGTGCCTTGCTCAAGGACACAACAGCATTCGGCACAGTCGGGAATCAATCCTGCAACCTTCCCACTACAGGCCTGACTCCCTAACCACTGAGCCATCTGACCCCACCCCCATATGAGAACAACAATGTCACACTGAACACAGAGTCAAGCTTTTGCAATTGCCAAACAGTCCCTAAGCATAAACTCTATAGAAGACCTGTGGGGTGTTGAAAAAGAGGTCCACAAGCAAAGCCTGAAGAATCTGGTGAGATTCTGAAAGGATGAATGGTCTCAGATCCATAAATAAAGTACACCATAAATAATACACCATAAATAAACAACACCATAAATAAACTACACCATAAATAATTGACACCATAGATACACTACACCTCCAATAAAAACACCTGATCATATTGACATTGATAAAAAAATGATTTTACACCTCCATATATTACTATTAATTTATCATATATTCCATTGGATTATTTTGATGTACAAATATTAATAATTACTGGAATCCAACCATCTTTCATGGAATTATCCATGTTGACCTTCAACACCTGCTCTGAAGTTTTTGCCCCTGGTGGTCTGTTTGTATCCCTATGATTGGACACGTGGATGGAGCAACTTCCTGCCCTGACCAGGTTTATGTCTGGACAGGGTCCAATTTTTCAGACAGAACACAAAACATTTCTCTCAAATTCTGTGCATTTCCATTTTTAACTGACAGGTGCAGAGTATCAATACATAATCAACCATCTAAAGCATAATGTCTAGTGCTCAGGACAACAACAAGCCTCTAAAACTGACAGTTTTGTCGCACAAAACACAATGAAACACGTCTCAGGTTTTGAGAAAGTCTGTGTTTGTCGTGCTGATTGTAAAAACGTCCACCAGAGCTGTTGCCAGACAATTGAATGCTCATTTCCCTGCTTCAGGTTCCGTCCATTGTTTAAGAGAATTTGGCAGTACGTCCATCTGGCCTCACAGACCAGGTTTAACCATGCCAGCCCAGGCAGGACATCCACAATCAGCTGCAACCCAACCACCATGCCGCGTCACGCCTCAGCATAATAATGCTTTTACACTTGGATCTGTGCACAATTCCTGGTAGCTGAAAATGTACGCATACTCACCATACTGACCCAGTCCATAAGATTGAGGTTTAATGAAGTTCCAATTACATGATTATGTGAACTTGAACCAGTTAACATTTTACAGTTAAAATGTTGTGTTTATATTTGTAAATTTAATAACTCCATTCTCTCTGGTGTCTTCCTGGATCTTATGTAAGCTTGCTCTAATTTGTTCAGTTAGTGAAAAGCCCTAGGACAGTTAGTGAAAAGCCCCAGGACAAAGGGTTGCTTGTTATGAGTGAAAATTCCTAATATTGCTGGCCATGGAGCTCCTATTTCCACCTTTATTATTTGACCCGCTGGTCATCTAAAAGTTTAATTATACCAATGAATGATGTGGCCTTAAAAGGTCACATAGTCTAGAAGTGCCTACCAACCACAGGCAGAGAAGAGCTGTGATCCCCCAGAGCTTCAGCTCCTCTATGAATCTTTATGTTACGGCCTTTCCAGCAATGTTTATGAGCCCCTGTTCTTTAACATCGTACTGCTTTGCTCTTTGGGTGTTTTAAGCTGGTTATTTGCATACACACTTTGTGACAACTGCTGATGTAACAAAGGTTTTATAAAGGAGATTTTAAAATGGCCTTCATAAACATACTTTTTTATTGTTCATTATATTGATTGATTGAACAGAAAAGACTGAGATACCTACTGACAAATTGAAGGAAAAACCAACGTAGTATATAAGTAGAGTGTTGCGTAGTATATAAGTAGTATATAAGTAGAGTGTTGCGCCACCAGAACCACTTCAATGCATCTTGGATTGGATTCTACGGATCTCTGGAACTCTACTGGAACTCTACTGGAACTCTACTGGAGAGAAAAAACAGCAAGATATTTCCGTGTTTTGATGGCAGTGGTGCAGATGCACTGTCTAACACATTGATCCAAAACCTCCCATACACAGCAAAATCACCAGTGTTAAATCAACTCTGAGAGTGTTAACAAGCTCAGAGTTGATTTAACACTGGTGATTTTGCTGTGTAGGTGTTCAGTTGGGTTGAGATCAGGTCACTGTGAGGGCAATAGCATGTCACTCACATCATGTTCATACTCATCATGGAAGAGACCACCCCCATCAGAATAGAAAAGTTTCACCCTGGGATAAAGGTGATCACAGTAACTTTGTACTAATTGACAACAGATCCCTTGCCTTTATTTAATTTCTTTAATTCGTCACCGGTCAGTATAGATGTGCTTAAATTGCAACATTATTTATTTCATACAGTCAGGACGAGTTTTAAACCAAGATATTGATATAATAATACGAACTGTTCGATGCCGATTGTTTGCAGTAACTCACAGTAGAGATGAATCACTAATCTCTTTCACCCTTTAGTCAGAAATTGTTTATGTTGCCTTGTGACTTTCGCCGCTCTCTAGCCGCTGTCTTATAATTAAAACGCAGCTGCAAAAAAAGAGATTTCTTTAAGACAGTTTCTCTGATAGAATGAATAATTTATCCCTAATCTGTGGCACATCATGATATTGGTAAGGCTGGTAAATGCTAAATTAACACTGTTGTCTGCCAGCCAGCCAAAAGAACTAAAAACCAATAGAGTAGTGAGATGCTGGTGCCCCTAACTTACTGTATCTTATGCATACAGAGTAGTGACATGCTGGTGCCTCAAACTTACTGCATCTGATGCATACAGAGTAGTGACATGCTGGTGCCCCTAACTTACTGCATCTGATGCATACAGAGTAGTGAGATGCTGGTGCCC